>SNQJ01S0053731.1:10195-45182 GCA_010110895.2 Picea sitchensis
TATGTTAAACGGTTTCAGGATTTCGGCACCAGGAAATTAGGATGGTTGAAGATCATACCTCGAGAAAAACAAAATATTGAAACCCGAAAAGGAACAGAAATCTCTGACTCCCCTTTGGACTAAGGGAGGATCCACGACTTAGGAAAAGATAAAAAATTTCTTCCCAAGGGTAGACAAATTTAAACTTCATGTCAACATTAGGCTCCATCTAGGGATCTCGTCTCCTTGTGGGACAAGAAGAACATGTAGACGAAGTGCCTTCGTTGGGTAATGGAGTCAATGATTCATCTCTATGAAACAAATTGGGAGAAATTCTGAACAAGATTAGGGTCTCAACGTTAACTTTGAAAACTCTTCAAAAACAAAAAGTTCTGACTATCTTGAGCCGAGTTTTCAATAGGTTTCTTCTCCTGAAACTGACCTCAAAACTGTGTAAGACAATCAAAACCAAATCATCCATCCTATTAGGTTTCACGTGATTCTTTTTGCATCAAGGTAAGTATTTGCGCTGTGTCTGGTAAGGAGATCCTAGAAACCTATGATGAAAATCCATCCGAAAATAAGAGAAATTACCAGAGCATCATGTAACTCATGTATAACAACTTTTATCAGATATGAGGATATTGCTTCACTTCCAGCGAGTTTGTTCAGTACCCCGATGAAGTTATCTAACTCCCCATATTGAATTTCTTTTCACCACTTCATTGTTTCCAAGCATTTAAATGATGAGATGGGGGCAATCAATATTGAATTTCCTTTCACCATTTGTCTGTATTCACTTTTTTTTTTTTTTTTGAAGTGGGGGAAATCAATGAGTATACATTGCACTTGGGAAGATATATGTTTGAAAAAGAATCAAATTCTATCAACTCATTTGAATAGCTCTAGGTTAATCTTCTCATCTGCCTTCAAAAAATCATGGGCTTCAGAGAACTTCTTAAGGGAAAGTTTTTTAACCTTCAGTATAGGGAACTTCCTAGAGAAACAATGATCATTTATTCCTGTCAGGATAACTAATAGGGTCAGGATTAACCTAGACAGGATTAACCTAGACATGTTTGTGATCTAGTCAAAATCAAAGAACTTAAAAACACAACCTACTCTATTTCCTTGAAAGTTTGTTTGAGATTTTTCAAGACCAGAGAGAGACCCCTCTGTTGTCAGGAGATTTATGATTAGACCTCCATGGTTGAGAGGGAAAAGGCTTTACTGTAGTCAAGGGGAGGGTAAAGGAGGTTTTTAGAAAAACTGCCGTACATGTGACTGTTCTCAGAGATTTTCTTAATTAGCTTTTATAACCTTTTCTTAAGTCCCCTTTTTTATTACTTCAATAATTTCTTTGATTCAATTTTTATACTTTTTTTTTTTATATCGACAAGAATGAAATCATTCATACTTCTTAGGACTTTTATCTCAAATTTTGAAATGGGATTTCATTCCTTTATTAGCTCTTATATTGCTAGCCCAAAAATTACTCATTCATTACCTTTGTCATTGTGAGATACTTGATAGGAATACCTGGGGATGTCACCCTTCAGTACCTCGGATCCACTATCTCGTGAGAAATTTCCTGCGAATAACATAACATTATAATCGTTTAGGAAATGTCAAGAAAAGAAACCTCTTTTTTGTTTTTTGTTTTTTAAAGGTATCTATACAAAAAGCATGAAAACAAACCAGTATGTACAATGAGGATTTATAAACAAATTATTGCATGAAGTGTTTAAGATGCCTCCCATTTACAGGGGCATTGAAAATGTCTCCATCCAGGTTTTCTACTAACCAGGCATTTTTTCCCTTAAAGGCCGAAATCATGTATGGGCCAGACCAGATCGGATCGAATTTTCCATGTTTTCCAGCGTCTTCTTTCATGGCTTCCCACCAGGACCAAGTCATCAGGGAGGAATTCTCTATATTTAGCTTTCTGATCGAACAAGGCCTTCATTTTATCCCGATATCTTTGTAACCTTTCATTTACTTTGGCCCTATTTTGCTGGACTTCGACCAACTGGTTTATCCTTCTGGTAACGTCATTTGGTTCTTCATTTGAATCCTGCCAGAGTTTCATTATTGGCAGAGAAAGATTTATTGGTAAAATGACATCAGTTCGATATACCATCTGGAAAGGGGAAATCCCAATTGATCTTTTAGTTCTTATTTTTTTGGCCCATAGAGCATATTTTAAATGGATATGCCACACTTTCTTGTTTTTAGTCAGAAACGTTTTTATCACGGTAATCAGGATTTTGTTGGATGATTCAGCCAGACCATTACCTTATGGATAGTAAGCTGTTGAGTGTCCTAGTACGATGTTATATTTTAGGCAAAAATTTATCATGGCCATTGACTTAAATTCTTGCACGTTATCAGTGACTATTTTTCGGGGACAACCAAACCTGGATAAAATATTATCTTCCAAAAAATTAATTACTACCGAATCAATTGCATTTCTTGTGGGGATAGCTTCCACCCATTTAGTGAAATAATCAATAACAGTTAAGATCCATTTGTGTTGCACGCTAGAGTGTGGATGAATTTCTCCAATGAAATCAAGTCCCCATTGCTAAAATGGGGCTTCGGTTTTAACTGGAATAAGGGGCAAAGCCAGGACCTTCTGTTTGTCTGTGAACAACTGATAAGGGACACAATTTCAAACTTTAGTGTTCACTTCTGTGAACAATTTGGGCCAATAGTATCCGGCTCTTAAGATCTTATAATCTTTCTCTCGCCACGCATGATGTCCTCCACACACCCTGACATAGAATTCATCTATAACCCCTTCTATTTCAGTTTCGACTAAACACCTTAGAAGGAAACCCAAAGGGTCTTCCAATATAATTTAGCATCTATGATACAATATTTTACAACATTTAGCTTTAGCATCCTAGCTTTAGACGAGGTTAACTCACTAGGACATTGAAGCATGAGTAGATAATGGATGATGTTGCGATACCAGGCCGAAGTAGAAAACTTGTCTTGAATTTCGGTTATAGGTGCAGTGACATCAAGCTTGCTATTTCCAAAAATCCCTCAGTTTGTTGCAGCTGATTTATCCCAAGTGATTTTAAGTTCGATTTGGCAAGCAATTTGGCCAAACCCCGACCTTTGATAATTTTAGTTGGTTTGACTTCTAGGTTGAACTCTTGGATCTTAGCTAACCACCTGCCTCTTCTTCCATCGATGTCTGGTTGCACCAGGATATCTTTAACCGAGCTAGAGGGTACATAAGCAATGAACTTTGAGTGAAACACGTAAGTTCTGAAAGCTTTGAGATATTCACCATTGCATAGGTCTGTTTATCGAATATATCATATTTCAACTCGACATCTCTGAGATTTTTTCTGAAAAACGCAATAGGCTGCTAAAAAATTTCCTCGTTTTTTGTAACAACACAACTGCGATAGTATGTTCTGAAGAAAAATAAAAAATCAAAAACTCTTTTGTGTAATCTAGGCTCGCCAAGACTGGTGCTTTTCTTATTACTTTCTTGATGTGCTGAAATGACGCTTTGGCTTCGCTTGTCCATTTCACTTCACTATCCGTTTTGAGAATCTCCTCAAGAAATTTATTTTTCCTAAAAAAGACTGAATTTCTTTTACATTTCTAGGAAAATTTATTGTATCTATTGTCTCAACCCTTTTGGGATCGATTTTGATTCCATCTTTAGACACGATATGGCCCAAGAGTTTACCTTCTTGCATTGCGAAATGAGATTTCTTGGGATTGAGTGACAAACAAATTTTCGACATTTCTCAAAGGTTTGTTTAAGGTGCATTAGATGTTCTGCATTAGATTTGGAGAACATAGTCGGGTCATCAAGATAGATAACCACGAACTTATCTCTTTCACCCATGAAAGAAATATCCATGGCTCGCTGAAAAGTTGCCCCTGCATTCATTAAACCAAAAGGCATTTTATCATACATGAAAGTACCCCAAGGGGTAGTGAAAGCAGTTTTTTCTTTATCGTCTTGATGCACTGTGATCTGATTGTAACCTAAAAAACCATCAATCATAGACATTTGGTTAGCCCCAACTACTTTTTATAAAACATGATCCATCTTAGGTAATGGGTAATTGTCTTTGAGTGATGATCGATTCAGGTTTCTAAAATTGACACACAATCTAATCTCGACATTTTTCTTTTTCACTGGGACTAAATTAGCTACCCATTCAAAATATCTCAGTGGGACTATGATTTTAGCATCCATGAGTTTTTTGACCTCTTTTTCTATCACTGGTAGTAAGATAGGGTTGATCTGCCTGAGTTTCTGCCTAAAAGGTTTGATGCCTGGTTTTAATGGAATTTTTTGCTCCATGATGGTTGTATCATAAGTTCTCAACTCGTCGTAAGACCAGGCAAAAACATCTTTGTATTTTTTAAGGAACTCAACATATTTACTCTTGATTTCAAGAGACAGGTACCTGGATACTTTAACTAATCTAGGACTCTCTTTGGTACCTATATTGCAATCTTTGACTTCTTCCGGTTGAGGGTGTAAGGTAGTCTTCAAGGGGATGTCATCATGATTAAAGAGTATTTCTAAAGGAATCAAGCCCTTGGGTATTTGATTATTTTTTAAAACCATCATACGATGATTTTAAATTTTATCTTGGAACTCCTCGGGGTCTTCCCCTTCCTGCATGATCCAAATAGGATCATTCTGGTTCTCTTGGTCATCATGTGTTTCAGAGAACTCATCTACTGTTTCTAAAACATTTCGGAGTTGTTTGTCATCCTCAAAGACTTGCCAATGTTGTATGTTATTGGGTATGGAAGGCCCATGTCTCATTTGTATATGATATTTGAGTTTGAAAGCAGTGGGAGGTGCGAAAGTCAAAGTAGCTTTGGCTAAGGCATCCGCCTGTTGATTTTCATCTCTCGGAATGAAGTGAATATTGACAGAAGAGAAAACAATTTCGATTAGGTCCCAAACACAATTTCGATATGACCTTAATCTAGGATGTTTTGCCTGGTACTGGTGATTGACTTGTTTCATGATTAACTTTACATCACCAAAAAATTCCAAGTTTTTAATTTTCATTCTCCTAGCGGCCTCTAACCCTAACACTAGAGCTTCGTACTCACATACGTTATTAGTGTGGTTAATGTTCCACTGTAGCCTATAAGAGAAAGGGATAACAAATTGGTTATTAGGTGCCACAAAAACTACTCCATCCCCAACTCTAAGATAAGATGAGGCACCATCAAAAAACATTTTCCAAATGCCAGTGCTATATACATCTTGTTCTATTTGTTCTTTTTATTTTTTATTTCCTGTAAAACATTCTTCTACACATGCATCAACAACCTCATCTATAGATAATATACAATTACCTAAATCCTGATCAACAATATATACAGGATAATTATTTGGGCTGAGAGGATCACTAACCATAAAGGCCAACCTGGTTTCCCTGTACAATTGCGTGAATTGGACTCCGAAAACTGGAATCGTTGTGTACATCATATCAAGTTGAAGAGAACCTCCAAGTTTAGCACCCCAGAACCGAGACAAGAGCATGTCATTTTTCAGAGGTATATCTACGACAACCACATCCATTAAAACACTTTTGGTGGGTACCTGTGCAAGATTTACGACTAAGTCTTTTATCATGCCTATACATTTGACTTTCCTCGAGTCAAATGAATATAAATCTCCATAAGGCCTGGTGATTTCTAGGCCGAGTCTGTCAATGGTTGCTTTAGGCATCACATTGTGAGAGGCCCCAGAATCTAACATGCAGTTATGGAGCAGATGGCCGAAAACTGTCAAAGTGATGTAGAAAGGTGAAATGGTGTCTCTAGAACCTTCGAAGTGTGGGCCAAAAATTATGTTAGGCTTATCATATTCTAAGTTAATAACATCGGCCTGACTTTCATTTTCCGAAAAAATAATCATTTTAGCAATTTATTTTCGGTATATCGGGTTTTTGGCTAGTTCAACAAGGGGAATAGGGATTTTGATCTTATTGGTTTCATTCTCTAGATTAAAACTTCCAATGGTTTTGTCAGTTTCCATGGTTTGAGTCTCCAGCCCTTTCTTTTCATCTTTCCTTGGTTGAGGGGCCTTTGTTTCGGTAACAGGGGTGTCTAGTTTCTGCATGCTTAAGGGTGGAATTTCCGCCGTCTTTGTTCTAATAGACTATATTCTAGTGGTCTTAGTCCCTTCAGTCTGTTTTTGAAACTGCTTGGTCATTTTCAACCCTCCACAATATCTTTTTAACTGGAGCGGTTGTGGAAACCCTATTTCTAGGTCTTAGGTTATACTTCTGGTGGATCTCGGCCATTATACCATCCGCTATTCCCTGATAGGTCAAATCTTCCGAAACACTACTGTTCTTGTTACTCTGAGTCCTATACTCTGTAGTCAAAGACTTTTCTTAATCACGCATTGTTATATAAGGTTGTAAGTTGTCTTTGCCAAGATTGTTCATATCTTCTTCTAAATCCTCGAAATCCTCCAAGTCTTGTCCTCCTATAAAGTTTTCTCTTTTAAAAGGGGTTTGGATTTTTTGATCTTTGTTCTTAATTTTGTTTTGGTGGTTTAAAGGATTAGGGTTCTTCCTGAATTCCTTTCTATGGTAATGTTCATTTTTAGCTTAATCAAGTTCCATTCTCGATATTTTGTTTGACAGTTCTTTGATAATTCTAGCCATATCGTCCATTTTATCTTCTGAGGATCTCCCTGATCCAGAGGGTCCTCCTTGCTCCCAGTATCTCCTTATTTCTTTGTTTCCAATCTCAAATTTGGATTTCAGTTTCCCTGATGCCATCATGTTAGATTCAATTTCCAAGGCATCATCTTGCATCTTGGTGAGATCTACTGATATTCTCTCCCTTAATAATAGGGTGAAGTCAGGGTCAAAATCTCTAGAGAAAGTCACTTTTTCTACAGGTTGTGAGGGTTTGACCTCGGTTTGGATCTTGTTGTACAATTTGTTGAATCATTGGGTGAACTCAAGGACCGATTCAAATTTTTTCTTTCGAAGAGCTCCAAATTCGGTTAGATAATAAAGATGGTATTTCTGCTCACCCCACTGTCTGATAAAAGCGTTTTCAAGTTCATCATATGACAATATAGATCCAGTCGCTAGGCCTCGAAAGCAGGTTCTTACTTTCCCTTTAAAGGTTTGAACTAAGAGTCTGGAGTAAACATCTTCATGTTCCAATCCAAGAATGTCAGCGAATTGATCGAAAAAATTTATGTGTTCAGCTGCCGTTAAATCGCCCTCTCCTGTGAACTTGGGTAGGTTTTTCATGTAATTTTCTGGTAAATCATGGAGAGGGACCGGTAGAACCAAAGGAACATATCTTGCAACAACCTTTTCAAATATCTGAAGAGGCGGTGCTTGGCCGCCCTCTCCTCCTCCCGGACCACCTGCGGCAACACCTCCTGCCCCACCTGCTCCAGCCACGACCATTGTGGCTTTAGCGGTAAAATTTTGGGGGTTATAAGGAATGGTTTCAAGAATTTGGTTATCGACAGGGATGAAACTTGAGAAAAAGGAGCTTGGGGAATGTGGACTGGTTCCTTCAGAATCACAGGGTGAAAATATAGGAGAATCAATAGAAGTTGAATCGAGATATATAGGATAATTGTTTGAGTTTTGAGAGGTGGGAAAACAAACTTAGAGAAGTGAGGGAGAATCAGTCGCAACAGGAAGTGAGACATATCTTCATTTTCTATTGGTGTGGGAAATGATTGAGAAGGCTTCTGTCTTAAAAAAGGGCAGAACCAAATCTGATTCGGGGGATGTAACTTTATCAACGGAGTATTTCCTGTAAAGGGGTGGAATACTTGATTCACCATGTTGATATTTAGAGTTAGACTATGTGAATTTAGGTTGATAATTTTTATTTGTCGATGAGACAATCTGCTGGAAGTGTCTTCTTGATTTTAGAATTTTTTCTGGGTCGGAAAAAGGCGAAATTTGCTTGTTGTCTGGATTCTTCCTGGTGTTCTTCCTATTAAGAGCCAGTTTAAACAATATGGAGTCTCCAAGTGAAAGATAAAGGTAGCCTTAGAAGGTTTCCAAAATTTTTTCACTATCAAAGAAGGAAAGTGTCAATGTCGTTCTTCCTAGGGAAAAGCTTTGTTTCTCCGTTTCCTGGCAATGACGCCAAAAAGATGTTGTTCCTGAGTTTATACTTTAAGGCTCTAAAGTATACTGTCAAGGCATCTTAAAAGATAGAGGAAGTTGAGGACACAAAAATCAGTGATTAAAGGTGAGGGCTATAATTGGTTCCTCAATTGTCTCTGTCGAAATTCCCAGTTTTCTTGAATGTTGATATCTCTCTCAATTACTACCCATGAACGTTCTAACTCAACCTGGTTATTTGTTGTTTGTAAGATAGTGTTAAATATATTTGGAGTGATGCTGGTTTGATCCGAAAGACTGGTTTCAATGTTAGGTTTCCCTGAAACTTGTACTGTCATGGAGGATAAAAGGTAAGGAAGATATAATTCAGTGTTTTTGTTTTTTGGCTTCGTTATCTCTATTTACAATGTAAAGAGAAATATTTTTAAAACACAAATTAATAGGATGACTAAATTAAAGGTTGTTTCTTGTATCTGAGTTAAAATTAAATGAAAGGGAACATGAATGACATGAGGGAAAACATAAATATATTAACAAGGTGAGACATCAATTTAAGAGGAATCTCACGTTGTAATAGAAGACTATGAAACAAGACAATATTAATGAAGCATATGATATTGAAATCTAAACATTTACAGGTCTTGTATCTGCTAATAACTGATACAGAGGAAAAGTTGTAGATGATTTAAATGACAAGAATAATTATTTCCACAGTAGAGGTTTCACTAAATTATAGTCGAGCATTCATCAATTAGATATATGAAAGAAATATGAAAAGTCAGGGGAACACATAACTCAGACGTGACAAAATTTGGAATCTTCAATCTGCATTTCTATTAATTCAGAGCTTCTTCAAAATTACTTTCTTAAAAAAAAAGTCCCTTTAGAGAAAGAAAAAATCCCCTCTTTCAGTCTTCTCCCCTCCTATCTATACAAGATCATTACTCTTGATGGTTAACGATTTCCTACTTTTTAGGGGAAAATATAGTTACAAAATTGCAACCTTAACCATTGCATGATTAACTTTTTGTTGGTCTATCATTTTAAAAGTATAAGCTTTCGAACGATACTTCACTGTTTAGTTGAAGTCTCTCCCTCTTTTGAAGCTATATATTCAATACACTTCTCCAAAAAATGAACAAAAATTCTGGGTGGTGTCAGAAGATCTTTAGTTTCAAACAGATAAAAATTTCTTTGTATCCTTGGAAGATGGTCTTCAAAACCTTTATCGACAAACCTGATCACTTGTAATTTTAAATTGGGTTGTACCGGCCATCTATCTATTAGGTTGGCATTGATTTCCTTCAATTGTGAAATCTCTGCTTGAATCTCCTGCAAGCCTTCTTTGCAGTTCAACTGGTGTTTCACAATGTTTATCTACCCCAGTGGCTCAGAGAAATTATTTCTTTCGATACCTAATTCTTACTTATCCAAAGAATCAAAGATTCCCTCACAGTCATCTTTGATTTCTTTGACTATATTCTTGTTTTCGACTATGTTCGTTTCCCATGCCTTGAGCATGATGTCTCCTCTTATCTATTATGTGACAGAAAGCTTTAGATATTTCGACATCTCCCTGTTTCCTGAACATGCAACTTCTTTTTGGAAAGTATTCCTTGCAGCTTTAGCTTCCTTTTCTAGTAAAATAATATTATTAAGGGATTTGCTTACCTCTTGAAAGTAATTCTGGATGATCTCTATTTTGGAGATCAATTCCTGATGTTCAGATTCTATCTTTGTATGTGCTTCTAGTGAGAGAGTTTGGAAAGATTTTAAGTCTACAACTTGGCCTTCTGTCAAATTTAAATTAGCTTGTAGCTTCTTTACATGCTCCTTTTGTTGAGTAACTTGCAGTTGAATTTCTTGTATCCTCTTGTTCATTTCATCCAGGCTTGATTTGAGTAATTGAATTTCTTGTCTTTCAACAACTTTGGCCTGCTCCAATATTTTATTCACCTCTTCTCTAATGTTTTTCTCATCATTCTTTAACTGGTCTTGCAATTGAGCTATTGTGTGGTTACTCTTATTTATCCTTGATCTCATGTTCTCCAAAGTAAAAAGGTTTGTTGTTGCCATGGCTCCCATGGATCCTGCTACCTCTGTAGAAAACTCCTCCTCTTCCAAATTCTAGCCATCAACCAAGGCTCTATGTTTCTTCACTATACCCTCCTCTCTCATATACATCTCTTATTTTAGGAAAACCTTCCTCTTTTTGCTGGAAAAATAATCAGAAGGAGGGATATCATCTCTGGAGATAGGGGTGAGGTCACTAACATATATGGCTCCCATCTGTGGGAACCCAAAGGCAGACTGTAAAGGGGTTAAGGAAGCTATGGGGATTCCTAGCTCTGTAGGTATTGTCTCTCCCATGACCTTAGGTATATTGACATCAACAATAGGTGATGAAGGAGGAGTGGACTTATTGGACTCGTGAGTTGTCCTGGGCCTCCTCTCTACTTCAGTCTGTGGATTTTCTATCTGTAAGGCCTCTTCATTTTGTGAATACCCTTCAGTCTTCTGAGGAAATTCTTCAGAATTGAATTTATCTCATGCCTTTTGTCCGAAACTTGGAGGAATATATTATTTCTCCTAAGGAAGGGTAATTTTTTCTCCTTGCAGCACTTTGGGTAGATCGCTCCATCTGTGCTTCTAGAAGGTCTGAAAACTAGCTTGCAAGTTGGACAGTAGTATTCGTACCCTCTCTAAAACTTCCTCATAGGTCCTAGTCCCTTTGAACATGTCATCACAAGGGGAATTCTTATGTTCATAAGCCTTCATATTACAATGGGTCATATGTCTTCCCACTAACTGGTAAGGGTCATGCCTCCTGCGTTCGAGGTCCATCAATTTGACCTCCTCCAGCACTCTTGCTTCAACTTTGGAATGAACCAAGTTGAGAAGTGAAAATTTTCCAATCTGAACGGGAAAGACCGACCAAGACTTCTTTTGAGCCATATTTAGTTCTATCCCAATTCCACCTGTTACTATTTGATGGGATACCTCCCTGCACACCAGTCTGTCAGGGAGGAATTTTGGGAGTGCATTTGGAGGGATTGAACATCTGAAAACTCTGATGTAGGAGAAATTCTCCTCTATAACAAGTCAACAACTTCCTTGAGGGTTCCTATGACCAAATCTGAAATGCGGGGAGGTGTACATTCGTACAACATCTGATGTAGTGGTATTACCAAAAAATGACATATTTTATAGAATGAGTCCTTGGCCTTTTCTTCCAAAAGTTTAGAATGATATGCATGAATGGGCTCCTTGTAAGTCGGATTCCAACTCCAATTCATCAAAGGGAAAGGAGTTGAGAAACATATATCATCCATGATGTATGCAAACATATAAAAGGCTACTGGTCGACCATTGGATCTTGCAGTCTAATATTCCATGACCTCCTTCGCTATGTTATCAGATAAAATCTTATCCCAATTAAAACTGTAACCTTCTGCTGCCTCATGCAAAAGGGGTACCCATTCTGCAAGGACATGGGTAGGACTTTTCTTTCTGGGAAGTCTACATAACATCATCACCACATAGACCATATACTCATTTAAATAAACTGTGGTGTAAACAACATGGGTGTCAGCCTTGAATTTTTCTTCGTTTCTCCACTAGTCTTTAATTATGCCAAGATACGTTTGGTCTGACTCAAGACATTCTTTCCTTTGAAAATCACTCACAAAATATTTGTTATAAATATACTTGGGACTGGGGGATAATTTATACATTACTTGTACATGTTCCAGTCTGAAAGAGCCAATGACCACCCCTCAACTGTCCAAAATGCTTCTCGTATGTATGTTAGTTTGTTCTAAGGCCCAACTGATCATGTCGTTATATGTCATAAGTCGAGGCTGTATAGCTATTTTTTGGAGCTCAGACTCCGCTATATCTCAAAGTTTGTTGTTGGTGTCGTGAGGGGAAGTTTTTATTTCATAATCCAGAGTCTCAATAATCTGCCTCCAAGATTTTATAGAATCAATGGCATACGGTATTGTATCAGATATAATGTCTCCATCTAGACTTGAGCTTTCTGCAACTTCCTCGCTTTTCTTGGGTGCCTTCTTAGGTTCCATGATATCTGCACTAGATCAGAAACCTGTTTATATTGAAAATATGTATAAAACTAGATAAATGTGACTTGCCCGGATGTAAAGGATAACAATGAAGTTCAAAATACAAGACCTTATTAACCTTTAATTTTGTGTTATAACGAGTGTACAGACATAGACAATGAAAAGTTAATGTTTTTTAATGGAAAGATATGCCTAGAGATATGTTTTTGTGTCAAAAAATATCTTTATTTATCTGTTATTAATATTGCCGTATATCAGCGATTTCGAAACTGGAGTTTCAAAAATCACTGCCTTCCTCAATTACCGAAATGCGAAAGGCAACTTAGTTATCACTAATCCTGTTTTGGAAGAAAATTAACCTTAATCTTAAATCTTGTTTAGAGAAAATACGATTTCGCATTTCTGAAATTTGGGGATCCTGTTGCTAGGGGATAAGTCATAAGAAAACCCCAGATCATGAAATTGTGATGGGATTAGTGAGGCACTAATCACGTATTAGAGCTTTAATTAATCAAGGTTAACGATTAATTATCCTTTTAACTTTTTGGAAAAACGATGATCGAGAGTTTGATGGTTGAGAGTTCGAAAGCGCTTTAGTAGAAAGAAAAACTCGAATCACGAAATATTAAGGGAATGATGATTGGGTTTAGGATATTAGTTAATTACGGATTAGATAGCGCTTTGTGGAAAGTGATAGAAAAGGTAACCTTTATTTCTTCCCCTTTTTTAATTTTTAATATGTTAAGCAGTTTTGAGTATTTAGCAGAAATTAGGATGGTTGAAGATCATAACTTGAGAAAAATGGTATTTTAGCACCGAGAAATTAGGATGGTTGAAGATCATAACTTGAGAAAAACCGAATCTAGAAACCCAAAAATGAACGGAAAGATTTGACTCCCCTTTGGACTAAGGGTGGCTCCACAACTTAGGAAAAGATAAAAAATTTCCTCCCAAGGGTAGAAAAATTTAAAATTCATGCCAACACATCCCTGGAATCATCTCTCATCACCCCCTCATGTAGACATTATTCACCTGAGTTCATGGCACTGGTTTTCCTCTCATGAGAACCCTTGTTCTATTATATGTTTATGAAACTCAAAGGTTGTGAGACAATATGGTTATATTGTATTGACTTTTATCAGCCAAATCTAAGTGGGTTGTGGGCTATCAGTTGGTTGTTGGATCACAATTCACTCTCAGCAACAATGAGGCATAGAAATAGGGAAGTTTGTGGGTGTTCATAATGTAACTTAGGAATATTATAGGAACAAATTCACACGTAGAAGGGGGAAATCGACGATCTCATAAATCAAATAGAGTGCTATACTCAACAACATCAGGAACATGAACAAAGGCACAATGAATAATTAGCCAGAGTTATGTGTCTTGTCAACATGAATTCAACACATATCAACTCTCTTTGTCAATCTCGACATCTCCCAGGCACTCAAGAAAATTGTTGACCCTTGACCAAGTTTTGGATATCCTTGGTTATGTTTGACCTATTTTGGGACGTCGACAAGCTAGTCGAAGGTGGAGCGCAAGTTGAAGCGGAGATCGCAGGATATAGACCCATTTTTAGGGAATTTTTGGGATTAGGGTTTATGTAATGGGTATTGGATGTCGGCCCATGGGTTTTACCCATGTTTAGGCCCATTTTGTAATGTATAAATAGAAAACTATGCGATGTAAGAAGGAAAATTATTTTGTGATGCTAGGCGTTAAGTACTGTGCTAAGTGCAAGTAATTGTAATAGGCTCAGTGCTTAGTGTATGTTGAGGTTGTAGAGATAAGTGCGGGTCATCTGTAGTGCTTTGTGCACTAACTGTGTAAGGAGGATTTGTGTTGTGATCTAACTCGGGGAAGGAGGATTTGACGAGGTACGCGTAGGTCTCCTGTCCTCTGCAAAGTAGGGTTTTGATTCTCTGTACTTGACAGAAGATAATAGAGAAGAGAAGATTTTTTGGATGTAGCCCCACACTGGGGTGAACCACGTATATCCTGTGTTATGGTTGCTTGGTGCATTATGGTTATTGTCTTGTTTATATAATTTAAGATTAAGTGAAGTAATGAATGTTTAAATGAATCTGGTATGTTAGCTTAGTGCTTAATGATGTGAATAAATGATAGATCTGATATCTTTCCATGTGCTAAGTGCTTAGATGAGTTAGATCTTGTTGAATACTGCGCTGCTATGTAATTAGGGTTTTATCTGTGAAGTAAATATTGGTTAAATACTAACGAATGGTAACCGTTAAGCACTTTGTTAGAGTATTGTAATCGCAGATCTATGTCCCAGCTAGGTTGTAGACATCTGAGTCCTGCAACCACCCCTACCTCTACCTTGGGCGAGACTTCATTTGCTTCACAGGTGTTTCCAAAAGGGCCGGTATTTAGGGTTTTGTTGGTGCGTTGAACCCCAGGTCTGCCCCTGTGCCAACAAATGGTTCCGTTGCCAGGACTTGAAACTGTGATTGCTAGGAACTGAGGAAAAGAAGGAGCTCTGTGCATAGTTCTATTTCTTTAGTGCGCAATATTCCACTTGACTTGTGAAGCTCTGTGCTAGGAAGAGAAGTTTGATCTGAAGAAAAGAGGTAAGATCTTGAAGCTTTGTGCTATGAGAAAGGTAAGATAAGTGAAAATTTTTGTTTCGAAAGTATGGATCTCGGTATGTTTGATAAATTTTGTCCTAGCCTGAAAACTAGGGCACAACTAGAAGAAGGAAGATATGATATGAGTAGATCTGATAGATATGTGATTCCTATGCGTAGAAAGAATGTTTGGACTAACAAATGGATGCAGGATCCTAGAAATATTTTTTTGCAGACTAGCTACTATGATCCTAGTGCGTAGTACAGGAAAGGCTGGGGATCATTTAAGAGAAAGAGATGATTAACCCTTTGTTACAGTTGTAGAAGACCGGGACATCTGGCAAAGGAATGCCCTGTTAGAATACCTAGTTGTCTTTGTTGTAAATCTATGGACCATGAAGTTTTGGATTTCCCTAGAATGATTGCTAAGATTGAAAGAATGAATATGGAACAAGAAAACCATGAGAAAGTCCAAGAGACTAAGATTATGGTAGAATCCCAGAAAGAATAATAGATTGTATTATTATAGATGAAAGAAACCTTGAATGATCATAGAGACACCAATCTATCAGAGATATTAAAAGAAAAAGAGTGCATACAAGCAATAATAGGAGACTAAGACATAGACTGTGTTCTGGATGAGGAAACACAAGTGAATATCATGACCGAAAAAACTTGGGAAATTTTGGGAAAACCTGCTATGATTCCCTCATTAAGAGGAATAGGATTATTTAGAGGAAAGTTGATAACCCTACGTGGAAGAATTACTCAGACATCTATGAGTGCTCATGGAACTTTGACAGAGGAATAATTTGAGGTCATTAAGTTTATTAATAACAATGCCCCATTTTCTATGCTATTAGGAAAACCATGGATTGAGAAAGACCAGAGTCGAAGAAAAGAAGAGGAATCCCTAGAACAAAAAAAGAAAGAACTAAGAGATTTAATGGATAGGAGAATAACACACTTGCTATAAGGACAAGAGAACTAGTCGAAGCTACTAAGGACCAAATATATGGATGTTGAAGTTGAGAGGAAACAAGAAGACTGGAGACACCTGTCTGTACAAGAGAGTAGAGAACCTACCCTAGAAAGAGAAGAAGTATTACCCTTGAATCCTATGAAAGATCATCAACATCGCGAAGTTACTATACCAAGAGAAAATAAGAATCAAAATGGGAAGAGGAACCTAGTAGCTCAGATTATAGGAAATAAGGCTAGAAAGCTCAGCAAGAAGAAAGAAAAGTTAGAAAAATTTCAAGAGGCTCCGGAAAGAACTTCGTAGAAGGAAGGTTTACAGAATTTGAACTTCGTTGGAATATCAGAACAACGCAGAGTGGCACTTCGCCATGGCAGAGAAATATACATTAGAGGCATTATGACCGTTAGACCGACGCTCTCGAACAGTTATAAGAGCAATTATGGACCGTTAGGACCACGCCATAACTAATGGAATTGCATTGATTAACTCTTTTCGACTCGTTGGAAGAAATCGTTACAGTGTTGTATACTTATCCCATCGAACATTTCACTGAGAACACTTTTGCAAACAGTGATTCCTTGATCCCACAGAGAGATAACTACTACCACGTTGTGTTTATCAAGACTTCACCACCCATTCTATTGCATTGAGTATTTGTTCAACAACCTGAGATATCCAATCTTGAGCATGCATGTTGGATGACATTAGCACAGTAGAAAAGTTAGTAGAGGAAATTCTAATCGATCTAATGGATAAGAAGGTAATGTTTGCAGGATTTCAAGCTTCATCGATGAGAGGATTGAAAGCCTCTCCATCGACTACTCATGGATCCGAACCATCCCGAGTTGCAGCCGAGAAAAGAACCAAGCATCAATATGACTTGGCAAATGCGAAGTTAATCCTGTCTATCCTTCCTGACTACATCCCACCCCTGGCTAGTGTGGTGAGTCATGACAGTGTCCTGAGGGACTTCAACTACATAGTCATCACTGCATACCTCTCGAAGGGAATACAAGCAGTCAGACCGCAGTTGGAGAGGATTCCAACCTTGAAGATCAGTGACTATAATCTGGGAGACCGTAAGAGCTATGACATGCTCAGACCTCACAAGTATTTGACCAAGACGAAGTGGAATAAGTCAAAGATCATCCCCCAACCATGGACTATGGACATCACAAGGTCCACTATCTTGAACATGATGAAGATACCACATTTTGGAAGGCACCGGGAGGTTAACGCATGCGTTAAGTTCTTGCTATTGTGCTTCCATGGTGGTTATTTATGGTTGGACAGATGCATCACCGTCGATATGAAGCTGATCCATAGGATCACCAGATTAAGCATGCATGGACCATACCCACAAGACGTTTACCCAAGGAAGGCTGTAGACCATGCCCTGGCACAGAGGATTAAATATACCTATGGTGATGTGGAAAAGGGGACGTGAGGCTAAAAGGTAGCCTCCATTCAAAATGGTGCAGTGCGCCTTGCTTTCCAATTGATTGCTGGTAAGCTAGTTCGAAAGAACAGACCCACGCAAGTCACAGGGTTTGTCGTTGACCTCGCTGGAAAATGCGTGGAAGGACTCCAAATGAATTGGGATAGTTACTTAGTCAACCCGTTAGAATTAGATTTCTATGAAGCTCATGATTAGGGCTATGAGTTCCATTTTAGTTGGTTGTTGATCCTCATCATGTTTATTGCTTGGGAGATGCCGGAACGAGAGACCTTCCCTAACATTGAACCATTTGAACCACTAGATGTGAAGTTCACTACGCTTTGGTATTCGAGCGATATAGGAAAATAATGGCAGTCGAATGTAGTATTCCATACCTACTACCTGTAGCTGAAGAGGGCTATTGAGTCTTTCCTTCTTATGACGCCGAACACTCTGGATAGGTTCAGGCCCCTTATGAAGTTCCACGCAGATAGGCATTTTATTTATATCACTGTGCCCACAGACAAGAGTAAAGAAGAGCTTCAGTCCTACTACAAGCTCACAGAGGAGGACCTGGAAGAAATCACTAAGGAATGGCCCACAAAGTTGCTTATACCAGTTGACCAGGTAGAAGTGTCCGACCTCGACCTCATTGGAAATCCGGTGGTTACTCGCGAAGAATATGATGCACCCAACAATAGCAGGAAGAAAAATAAAGAAGAGGTACAAGAGTTGATCAATGCATCAAAAGAGACGGCTTCAGATTCACTTGGAGGAGGAGGTGATGATGAAGTAGACAAAGAAGATAAAGAAGGGGAAGAAGATAAATAGAACCAAGGTGAAGTAACACCGCCACAGAATCCCCCTAATGACGTAGATCCATCTAACAAAAGAAAGGTTCCCCCCATGAAACCTACATCGCAAAAGAAGTCCAAAGCCAGTAAGCCAAAGCAACAGACTATGCTCACGGTCGATGACTTCGATTTCATTATCGTAGATGTATCACATGCCTCAAAAGATATTTTGTAGAGAACTGAAGCAAAACAAGAAGCCATGTTTTATAGAATTGAAGCAGAGCTAAGAGGTGTACAAAAATACCTTCACTCCAGTCACGTAGTGTCCACTACGCCCCCTCCATCAGATGAAACAGAGCTGGGAGATGAGCCTTCCTAACTCCACAGAATAGCTGATGTGACTGAATCTCGCCTTCATCGTGTATAGGAATAAAAAGGATAGGCCATAGTGTACTTGAAGCAAGCACAAGAAGAAGTGATAGAGAAATAGGAGAAGGATGACCTCCAAACCAAGTTCGAAGAGGATAGAGCACGGATCCAACAGGAGAAAGAACAACTACTCTCAGAGCAGGTTGGATTTAAAGAAGCAGTCCGTAGAGCACTTCACTCTGTGACGGGCTTAGACAAAATGGAGGAAGACCCAGTGGAGAATCAAGTGATGAAGCTTGATGAAGCCATTCAACAGCTTCAATAGAGAATAACATAACTGGAGCTACAAACAGTGCCAAGCACTCCGTAGAAAGTGCGAGACCAGAGAGAAGAAACTGCCTGGAGCACATTTGAAAGGATCAAAGCATTAGCCATGGAATGTAAACAGCTAAGAAGTCATAGTGCGTAGAATTATGAGTGACTTATGAGCGACTTACTGAGGACCCTGAACTGAAGAAACTAGAGTTGTAGCTCCAGGAAGCAAAGCATTAAGCAAAAATAGTACAAGCGCAATTGAAAATCCTATCAATAGTTGAGAGGATGAAACAATCCCAAGAACAATGCACAACTCAACAATAGGTCCATGCCATACAAAGCAGAGTCATGGAGGTAACTCAGAATCTCCAGCCAGTCCAGGATGCAACTTGCCTACTTTTTGAGGAGATTGAAGGACGAGGAGCAGAGTTGGAACAAGTAGTCACTTCGATAGAAATATGCTTAGAGGGACCTGTGAATGAGGCAGTTATTCAAGGATTCGTCGAGCAGGAGGCCCTGGCGAAGCAGTAGGTCGAAGCAGCTCGAGCCAAGCTCAAGGCGTTTGAGGTAGAATTACCCAGAGTAGAGTGACTCGGGATGAGTCACAGGTGAGTGTTGGGTGCCTGTTGGTCCTTGACCAAGTTTTGGAGATACTTGGTCATGTTTGATCTATTTTGGGACTTTGATAGGCTATTTGAAGGTAGAGCGCAAGCCAAAGAGGACATCGCAAGATCTCGGCCCCTTTTTAGGGAATTTTTAGGATTAGGGTTTATGTAACAGGTATGGTATGTCGACCCATGGGTTTTACCCATGTTTAGGCCCATTTTGTAAAGTATACATAGAAATCTAGGTGATGTAAGAAGGCATATGTTTTTTTGATGCTATGTGCTAATTACTGTGCTAAGTGAAAGTAATTGTAAGAGGCTCAGTGCTTAGTGTATGTTGAGGCTGTAGAGCTAAGTGCGGGTCATCTGTAGTGCTTTATGCACTGATTGTGTAAGGAGGCTTGGTGTTGTGATCTAACTCGGGGAAGGAGGATCTGGCGAGGTGTGTGCATGTCTCCTGTCCTATGTGGAGTAGGGTTTTGATGCTCTGTGCTTGAAAGAAGATAATAGAGAAGATAACAGTTGGTGGACGTAGCCCTACACTGGGGTGAACCACGTATATCCTATGGTATGGTTGCTTTGTGAATTATGGTTATTGTCTTGTTTATATAATTTAATCTTAAGTGTAGTAATGAATGTTTAGATGAATATGGTATGTTAGCTTAGTGCTTAGTGATGTGAATAAATGTTAGATATGATCTCTTTCCATGTGCTAAGTGCTTAGATGAGTTATATCTTGTTGAATACTTCGATGCTCTATAATTAGGGTTTTATCTACGAAGTAAATACTGGTTAAATACTAATGAATGGTAATTGCTAAGTGCTTTGTTAGAGTATTGTAATCACAAATCTATGTCCCAGCTAGGTTGCAGACATCTGGGTCCTGCAACCACCCCTGTCTCTACCTCGAGTGAGACTTCATTTGCTTCGCAGGTATTGCCGAAAGGGCTGGTAGTTAGGGTTTTGTCGGTGCATTGTTGAAGTGTTGAACCCCGTGTATGCCCCTGTGCCAAAAAACATGATCATCCAAATCCATCTACTGAATCAAGGGCTTCAAAAGAAGCACTCCTCCCACAAAAACACTTAAATTTCCTTGTGAATCCAGCAGCAAGGCATATAGAACAACCAGAACCAACTGCAAACCAAATGTATTAGGATCAACAATAGAACCAAGTGGACACATCTCTACATATGCATTAGCATAGCATATTATCTAAATTTTTGCATATTCTCTTTTCATTTATAGTCATTTTTAAATGGAAATTTTGTATAATGGCCACTAGGTCAAGGAATAAACTTCAGCTAGGTATAAGGAATAAACAGACAGTTGTTGATGCTTAAAAACGCAACGATGAATACTATGATCACAAATGATTTCCAAGCTCTATTAATTATTTATATTAATAATAGACTAGTAGGTGGGACCCCCTTGTAAACTTGTGGTGCTATGATGGATATGTTGCGCTTATATTTTGTTTTCTATTGTGATGGTACCATCACAGTCTTCTACAATTCGATGTTTCAAATCATGGTTAAAATGTTATGGTGACATAATATGATTGGTTGATTAATGCATGGAAATGATAGATTTGATTACCACTCTTAGATTATGTTAAGGCTACCCTATGGATGAAAAGATTATTATAAGTTTGGTTTTGATATTGCAATTAAATATGGCATCAATTGGTTTAATATGATCTTGATAAAAAGGATAATATTGGGGTTCTTTTAAATTAAATGACTATATACAATCTCCAATGTGGTATTATTGTGACAAGTAAAGGTGTACAAACCCTTGCTGCTATAGTTAAGTGCCTTGTTGAATGTTATATGTTGAATGCACATGAGGTAACGTTATAGCACATGGTTATTTTTAAAATATTTTGATATTACCAAAGGTGGCACACTATGCAAATGGGATATGGCAATGGTTATGTTGGTGATTAAATGCTTAGTGCCATGGTGAATTGGTTGTCCCGTACTTTGAATTGAATGAGGTTGTAGAGGGAAGTGACATGCATTTACTGCATGTCACTCAAACACCCCTCAAAGCCCGTCACCCTAGTCATACTTGCCTTTTGGTTTTTGGCTATGGTGGTTGTTGATGCTCCACATTGCTCGGTCTCGAAGGAGGCATACAATCTAGTCTCTTCTTCATGCAAGATTTTCCAGGTATAGGTTCCTTACTCTCCCATCCATGATGGTTTCTCTTCCCTTCGAATCAATTTTTGGCTCAAGGTTGCTCGCAGTCTGTGTGTTTCTTAAGCTATTATTGGATATTTGAACTGTGTATTGGTGTTGTGTCCATGGTTTCTTCTGGTGATTATTTTGGACTGTTGGCATTTTAAACAAAAAGAACGGTTGTGCTCTCCTTTCTATGTGTAATATTTTCATGGGTTTATGGATAAAATAATAGTGAAGCATGCTCAGTCGGGTTGTTTTTTGGGTCTGATTGCTTTGTGGAAATTTATTATGTTTGAGAAGCTCTAATCCTTGTGCATGAGTATTACCACCAGTCTCTGTGTTTAAGAATTGCCACTCCACTTTCGTCTACGTAATTGATATTTTTGACCATCTGGGCTGCAATGTGAATTGTTGAGAGTTTAAAGTTTTCTTTCCTTGACTTGGAAAAACCCCGAGATGTTAACTATCATAGCGTTACCCTCACTAACATTGTTTCTTGGAAAGTAGTGCACAATATGAAATTAATGCTCCAAAGAAGTAAATGAAAGCATTATATATGATCTGGGTTGGGGCACAGGTTGTGCTTGGACACTCATTTTACTGTGTTGTTTAAGGGTTTGCTTCTTTTAGTTCTCTATTGGAGGTGGATGAATGTCATTTCGTAACCCTCACGGTCGATATTATGGTTACTTGTTATATGTCTGTGGTAATTTTTGAAAGGCACGAGTTGTCTGCGTTTTCAAAGACTTCTTCCTTTGATTGAACCAACTGTTCTTAATCTCCATTTTCTATGTTTAAACCCTAAATATGATACTAATATGGTTTCAATCCAGTCAAGGGTAAATAATCACTGTGTGGGCTTGGTCGATTGGGCATGATTTGGCTTTGTTTCTTGTTGGGAAATTTTAACAAGAAGTCTTTACATGCTAATTTATGTGAAGCTTGGGCTCAAGAGTTGCATGTTATTTGCTGAATGATATTCGAATCAATTCTTATGTTGATTATATTTGAAGGAGACCTGTGTGTGAAAGGATTGGGGTCCAATTAAGAGTTTTTTCCCAGTTGATTATGTCGAACAATGTTCGAATAATGGACAAATGGTGGTAAATACTGTGCATATTCTTATTGATTTTAAATAATAAATATTGGATATGAATGGCTGGAATCATTGTGCATTTTCTATTGGTTTTAAAAGAAAAAGATATATAATATGAATGGTTGTGGTTCAAAGGGTTATTATGTTCATCATATCGATTGCAATATTGTTGATATGATTGCTATATCAATATTATATAGATGAAAACACTACTGTAATCGAGTATTTCTAGGAATATGAATTGTTTTTTTGGAAGCCAACAAGCAATTTGTAAAAGAAGTGACAATTTAGATGGTGGTTTGAAAAGTGAATACTGATTGAATTGTGGAGGTCTTAATAGAGATATGTTTGATTGTTTGATTTGATTTGTTTTTATATGAACAATATCCATATTATTTCCTTGTCATGCTACCACTTTTCGCTCATTATATCCCCCTCATAAACCCAATATCATTTTGGCTTCCCTGTTTTGTAAAATAAATTAAAAAGGTCTGTGTAACGATGACAAAAGAGATAACACAACAATGGTTGGCAACTGATATTTTGGTATATTTTACACAGTTAAATGATTTAATTAATCATTGATCAGCAATATTCATGTAATTATCCCCTCTCATTATACCACCTTTCGCTCATTACACTCCCTCCATATGTCCCATGAACCCTGTCACCCCCTGCTCACTTGGTGATTATTAAATGGTTTGTTATGGATGGATTTTCATGTGTCTCGTGTCAATTTCTGAGCCAATTTTTTTATTCATGCAAGAAGAATGTCATGTATGTTTTATTAAGGGCTTATTTACTGACGAATTGCTGCTATAGGATGATTTTCTTCAGTAGGGGAAGCCATGGAAGAAATAATAAAGGAAGAGGAAACCGGAACAGAGGGCCTATAAGGCCTAGATTCTCCATTCATTTTGATTTTGATCCCCAGGAATTGAACCAATTGTTCCAAGTTGGACTCTTTAATTGGATTGGAAAATGAATAGTACAACCTCGACCAGAGAGACCCCCCTTCCAGCCTCAAAACATCCTTGGCATTCCTGTTCCTCCTCATGTGTCCATGCAACCAAAAGTCGCTGCAAATGATGGATGGTAAGATATTGTCAATCTGGTTGTCTCTCATCATCATGGCTGGCCCAATTTGTCATTACCTTCTCCATCACTTGTAAATCCTAATGTTCATATTGCCCATGTCCATTCACCTGTTCACTCCTCACATGCTAGTAAAAGGCTTAAAACTGATGTCCCCCATGTGCAAGATAAAGGAAAGTTTGGTTCCTCCCCTTCCTCTCCCTCAAATGAATCCTCAAAATCCATATCCTCCCGCATGCATTTGAAGGATGTTTTTTCTCATGTTATTAGTGAAATACAACCTCAAGGTTCAAATTAACCACATGCTAATTTCGGGAAATCAAAGGTGGAAAACAATGATAAAAGAAAAATTGCCTCTCAGAGTGGCAAGTATGGATTTTAATTTATGTTTTTCTATGATTGAGTTGATGAAGACCGTAGTCTGCATAAAGTTTGGACAATAAGCTCTTTTTTGGATAATATGGATTATGTGGATATTTATATATTTTTGGATATGATTTAAATTATTTTTGATATTTAAAGATTCAATTTTGAAGGTATCGAAGGGAGTTACAAGGGTGGCATGTGTTGAAATGATTATCCATTTGTGTTTTATTTTATAATTTGAAAAGAATAAAAGAAGGGAATCACAAGGGGTCCCACCTAGCTAGTTATTATTAATTAAAGACCCTTAACTATTATTATTATTATTATTATTATTTCTCCTAAACTAAATTAGTTAAGTCAAACTAACTTAACTAATGAAAGTAGTGAAACTACTTCAACTTATTTGGAAGGCATAAAATCTAAATGAGAAGAAGAAACAAAGGAAGATTAGAAGGAAATCGAGACTAAGGTTTTCTCTTTTGATTTCATGAGATAGTTCAGTTTTCATTCATTCTTGAGTTTATTCAAAGCGTAATTCTCTTTTGACAACATGGTCCTATTATAGACAACAATGTTCAAAACTGAACCAAATCATTCAGATGCTTGTTTTATAGGTGTTGATCCATCCCTGATAGTCTGTGTATTCTTGTTTGTTTATGGATTGAGTTTCATAACTGATGAAGGATATTTTACAGAGTCAAATTGACAATAGTTTGTGGCAAGTTGATCCAGATTATAAATTTCATTTTTTACTCCTTGTCAGAGTCCTTTTGTATGGTGTTCATCGAGGATCTCTAAATTAGACTTTGGTCCATGCCCTCACAGGGGTTTTGTAAAGAGAAAAACACTTTTGATATCTCAGAATGAAATAAAGTAGATTTCTATTCTGTCTCATGTGTGTGTATTTGTGACTTAGTTACTTTTTCTTTTGATCTCCATATTTACTTTCTGTAATATGTATATTTTTCAGAAACTTATATAAAATTTTTATGTTATTTTGTAACATTCTTTTCATTAATAAATCAACCTAAACCCTTGTAATTAATACTTGTGGAATGGGAAAATATTTTTGAGGCTATAAAACATAGGGTGACATTCTCAACTATCTTTTCCTAGCCAGGCAATATTCAAAAATGATTGAGTAAGATAATTCATATATTTTCCTCAACATCAATTACTTATTTTTCAATCTTGAAGTCAAGAAATTTTGTAAATATGGTTGAACTTGAATCCTATAAATCCTTTTTTCTAATATAAATATAATCATTTCTGTTAAAAAAAAAACCCACAAAAGTTTAACCTTTGAGGTGGTTGTTTATATTTGATTCTTTTTGGTGAATGTTGTTTACATTTAAACTTCTACGGGTGAATACAAACCTCTACTATTGTTGATCCATTTTCATTTCATAACCTTCCATTTTATGCTAAGTTATACCATGCAAAAGAACCCTCCTTTCATCCAAATCCATAGTTCTCTGCACCTCATAAAAGTCTCATAGTTCCATATTACTTCTTGGAAGAAATCATATGATTTTAACACTTAGTCATTTTTACGATTTCCTTCCCATGTGGAGATTCCTCCCATTGGGTATTTTCTATGCACTTAACATTATTTATGATCCACATACTTATCCTTTCGTGTGATTCAACACTTAGATTATTTTAAACTTTTCCTCATGCTAAGAAGTCATGACATACCTTTTCCTCCACACTTCTACAATCCCCATTTTGTTCTTTGCACTTTTGAAATCCCCATTTTTCTCCAACACTTAGCCATTTTTCTAACATCCTACACTCCTATATTCTAAAATACTCCATAATTATTCATTTTTCAACTTCTTCCACCTCCTCCTTATCCTGTTTCTCTGCATTACTTGTACCTCTCTTCCTGTCTATCGCAGTGTCCTATACTTAGTCAATTTTGAGTCACATTTCATGTGGAGAACTTTACATTAATCCATTCCTCTGCATGACTCTATTGTCACATGAATCTATCTCCTCAATACTTGTCTCTCCATCCCATTCATACACCATGAGTCCCAAACTTAGTGATCTGACACTGAGAGAGAGAATAAACAAGAGTACTCAGATCTATGTAAAATGTTTAGATGAGATACACAATAGAAGTTGGAACAACCACCATCAATCCTTTCATTCGATTCAATCACTTCCTTTTACAATGGGGATGAAACAAAAATAAATAAATATTTCCAAAATTGAGACAAGGCTCCAAATAAAATGTTTCTGAAAACAAAACAAAAATCTATGTAGCCCAAAATAAGGAGGTGCCCATCCCAAATCTAACTATTAGTTTGTAAACTTTATTAATTAAGACTTCGTTTTTAGAAATGGAACATACCACTACAAAATGGACACTAACTCTATGACAAAGAAAAAAATGAAACTGGAATAAATGAGGAATGCTGAAGCTAAAATCATGGTGCACCCTACTCCATGGGACACCCATGTGGCCCAATTCCTCCCTGTTTGGAGTCGGAAGCATCTCTTGCTTTCTCAACCAGGTGAGGAAAATTTCTTTTTAGTTTGTCTGTTGAAATCCATCCTGCGTGTGCCAGAGTATCTCATTTCATGCCCATAAGATATGAAATATACTTGGTAGAGCGAGTTTGGTGAATGCATTTCTCTAGAATGGTGTCTTCCAGAAGAGGCGGTTGGAAATCCATAATTTTATCCACCGGATGTTGCACTCGAACCACTTCTTCGAGAAGAGATGGCTCAAACAAATTTAGATTGTTGACATTTAGAAAATCATGAATTCCTAGGCACGGAGGAAGATCTAGACAGTAGGCATTATCAACAATGTGTTCCAGCACTGTGTATGGTCCATATCGCAAAGGATGCAACTTATGATGCTTCCCTTTGAATCTCTGTTTGTCCAATTGAAGCCACACTTTATCTCCAGGTTGGAAAACCAAATGTGTTATGTGCTTATCATGTCTTTCTTTGGCACAAGCTCGGGAAGCCTGTAATGCTTCTGTTACCTACGCATGATCATGAGAAAATCTTTGTATGTATTGTTGAGCGGATGTTTTCTCTTTTTGATGATTTACTGATCCCTCGAAAGAGAGAATCAAGGGCATCTTAGAAGGGGCCAAAGGTTGGAAACCGATACATACTTCAAATGGGGAGTAACTAGTCGACGAATGGGATGCCTGGTTATAACTATGCTAGATAATGGGAAGATATGTGTCCCATTGTTTTTTCTTCACAAAATAGGTGTGGAGAGAGTGAACCAGAACTCTATTAACCACTTCATTTTTTCCTTCCATTTGTGAATGGAATGTCATAGAGAATTTGAGTTTTCATCCAAGAAGAGACCAAAGGGTGCACCAAAAAATGCTAAGGAAACAAGAGTCACGGTTGGAAATACTTATTTGAGGTAAGCCAAAGTGTGGCCAGACATTGTGAAATAATAGATCAACAGTTTGGAAAATATAAGTAGTTTTGTGATAGGGGATAAAAGGATCCATCTTTAAGAAACAACACACAACAACCCATATTGCATCATGATTGTGCATAGTGGTGGGGAGACCGCTGATATAAACCATCAATATGGATTCCCAAGGGTGAGCAGGGATTAGGAGGGGATCATACATAACATGTTTCATATTAGATGGTTTAGTTTTAGAGTAGAGAGCACAAGAGTGTATGAATCTTTCTACTTGTCTAGATAAGGTTGGCCAAAAGAAATGGAGGGAGAGATTGACGATGGTCTTTGTGGTGCCAAAATGAACCCGGCATGTAGATGCATGGGATTCTTTAATGAGGAGAAGTATATCCTCGTACTGTGGCACACACAACTGATTAAACTTATATAACCAACCATTTCTAATAGCATAATCAAGAAAAGGAGAACGATTGATTACCATGGGATTTTCAAGAGATGCCAAAATTTCTCCAAACTCTGGATCTGATTCATACTTGGATTTCCATGCATCATACGAAGCACACCTCACCTCCAATATATGAATTACCTGTACCAGTGTGATGCTCAACAAATATTCCATTTTATTTGTAGTCCCCTTCTTATATTTGATCAACATATGGATGTCTTGGATGTATGTTTCCCACTTCAAGTGCCTTTGGTCTGATATCTTTCTTTGGGAGTTGATAAAGATCAACGGATGATGGTCTATATGAAGAATAGTGTCCTCACCAAGAAGATATTTTTTCCATTGCTTGAGAACTTGAACCAAACTATAGAATTATTTTTCGTATGTACTATAATTAAGCTTATCTTCTATGAGATCCTCTGAGTGATATGCCACAGGGTGTCCTCCTTGTTTGAGAACCATGCCAATCACGAATTGAGATGCATCCATATTCATCTCAAATGGTTGCTAAAAATTGGGAAATCTAAGAACTAGAGAAGATAACAATTCTTGTTTGAGTTGTGTAAAGTGTTTCTCCATCTTTGCATGCCAATCAAAGTGTGGCTGGTTGGCCAGCTAATGCAAAGGATTTTCCAATTGTGAGAAATTTGCTACAAATTTGTGGTAAAAAATGATACCTCCTATGACGATCTTCAATTGCAGTGTTGAGGTGAATGCTAGCCATTGTGCCAATGCTTGAAAGTTTTTTGGATCATGCCTGATGTCTTCCATCTCCACAATGAAGCCCAAATATTGCATAGACTTCTGTCCAAAAAATGATTTTTTCTCTTTGACCTGGAGCTTGTGAGTTCAGAGTAACTCAAGGACTTGGCGCACATGCTGCATGTGTTCTTCCCGTGATCTACTGAATATCAAAATGTCTTCCAAGTAGATCACCACAATATTTCCCAAAAATGGATGAAACAAATCATTAATGATCCTCATGAATGTGGCTGAGGAGTTGGTAAGATCGAAGGGCATGACAAACCATTCAAAGAGACCAAATTTGGTTTTGAATGCGGTCTTCCAAGTGTCCACTGAGTGCATTCTCACTTGGTGATAGCCTACAGTCAGATCCATCTTTGTGAAGTTAACGACACCATGCAGGTGATCTATGAGGTCCTCAACCCTTGGGAAGGGGTAACAGTTTTTAACTGTGATATTGTTTAAGGATCGGTAATCAGTGACTAGACACAATTGGGGTCATCCTTCTTGGGGATTATGAAATCATGTGAATTTCAAGGAGAAGATGATGGTTGGATATGTCCGTATTCAAGAAGTTGATTGATATAACGTTCGATCTCATCAGATTAATGAGGGGCTAAGTGATAGGCTGGAGAAATGGGTAATGAAGCACCCATAATGAGTTCGATAGAGTGTTCAATATATCTTTAGGTGGCCAATTTTATGGTTTTGGTAAATACATTAGCAAATTCTTTGAGAAGGGGCTCCATTTTGTGAGGGACCATATTAGTCAAATTATCAGGTTTGATATGATGCACCAGGAAGAGAGGGACACATATATTAAGGGAACTCAAATGATTTTGTGAAGACGAGAGATTGGATGAGGTGGGCATGTATGTGCGTCCTTGATGGAAGATATGATACCAATGAGTCTTTGCATGATAGACAACATGGCAGTCTTGTTGATACAGGATGCTTAGTAAAAGGTATGCACAATATAAAAGGGCAACATCGTAGGTCACCACATCATGAAATGGTCCTATGAAGAAGGTGATCATGCATTATGTAGATTATCAAATGCATGGACCTCCTTGTTGAACCCAACCTAGATGATAGGGATGGGGATGCAAAGTAATAGGTAATTGTAGACGTTGTACTAGTTCATGAGATACTGAATTATTTTCACTGATGTTATCAAGGATGAGAGTAGTGATTGTATTTTTGATTTGGAAATTGTGAGTGAATAGAGGAGGTGACGAAGATGTTGTATTATTCGTGGTCATTAACATCAGTGAAGGGTCTGGTTCGGTAGGATTCTCAAGGGAGATCATGCCAACGGATTCGTCTCCAAATTCAAGTTCCACCTTTGTTAACAATGTATTTTGGGTATTTTTATTCTTTATGGAGAGAAAATATATGGTGGAGTGTGAACTAGTCTTATCAAAATTTCACCAAATATTGGAACTATAAGATTGAGGTGAATTAGCAGAGGGGTTGGTGGGTGATCCCTAGGTTGCAAGGGGAGGGTGAGAGTATGAGGATGCATCGGGTTTACTGGGATTAGTACAGGGAAATGGATTCCTAAATTGAGGATGTGGATTCACCTTTCACTCGACCACAAAGTCCTTGAGGAACGCCTTATCCAAGGATGCACCGTGAAAAAAATCTACTTCACGTCTTAGTGGAAATAAAATACTAGAATTAAATTTAATAACCAATACCTCCTCAAGCTCGGATACGTGTAGTTGGAGGCAGAGATTGCAAAATACATATATGTAGGCTTGAACTACTTAATTAGGTAGTTGTTTGAGATGTAGCCAACGAGCGAGCAAATATTGACGAAAACCTGAGGGATAGAATCGATCTCAGAGGATTTGACAAAAATTTTCCCAGGCTGTGATCATTTGCGGTGGTGGATTGACATTTTATCCAAGCTCTATGAATAAATACTGGACCTCTAATTATGTGTCCCACCATGTCTATGCCAAGCCTTCACGTTGAAGACTCATAATATGAAACTTTTGCTCTTCATCTAGATCCGGGTGGGTGTGTAAATACATGGAGAGACTGCAGATCCAGGAATCCACAAATTCTCCACTCATCTTTATTGAATACTTTGTAAATTGGATACGAGTATCCAACTGCATTGGTGCGATACCTTGTTTTTTTTGCATACAAATAATCTCATGGAGCACATTCTCCAAATTTTGTGTTACGAAGGACATGTTGTTTGTTGAGGATTTTGTCTCTGGCTATGGCTGCGGAGGCATAATATTCATCCACCTAGAATGAAGATTGAATTGAAAAAGGCCCTGAGGAGGGCGCTTGAAAAATGTATAAATATTGTTGAGGGAGCCCTTGCTGCAAAAGCACGCATGGCTCAAGAACTATGGTGTGGAATCCCAGGAATTGCTTTTTTGAACTGGATGGTTTCTTCTGAAGCTTTGAGGGCATCGACTAGGCTCTGATACCAATTGATCTACCACAAAGAGAGAGAATCAAAAAGAGAACTCAAATCTCTATAAAATGCTCAAATGAGATACACAATATAAGTTGGAACAAACACCATCAATCCTTTCATTTGATTCAATAACTTCCTTTTACAATGGGGATGAAACAAAAAGTAGAAAATATTTCCAAAAAAATAGACATAGCTCCACATAGAATGTTTCTAAAAACAAAACAAAAATATGTGAAGCCCAAAAGAAGGAGGCGCTCAACCCCAATCTAGATATTATTTTATAAACTTTATTAATTAATATTTCGTCTTTATAAACATATCATGCCACTACAAAACTTATGATAACTCTATGAAAAAAACAAATGAAACTGGAATAAACGAGGACTTGAGAAGCTAAAATCATGGTATGCCTTGCTCCATGGGATTCCCATGTGTCTCACTTAGTGTATTTTCACTCTAAACAATAATTCATGAGGAAGTCAACACTAGCTTGAGAAATTTGGGACAAAGAATTGCTTCTTTGATGGAATATCTACAACAGGATTTAGAAAATGATGAGTTTTTGTATCAAAACACTCTGAGTACATTTGTGGCATGAGTGACAAGTGTGAGTGACTTCACTAGGAAACAACAAGAATTTCCCTTAGATAAAATAATAAAGCAAGTAAAGTCTAGATGGTTGAAAACAACACAAATCTTGTGTGAATTAATTACAAATTGAAAAAAGGTCAATGAAAAAGTAAGTGATTAATTTTTTAAATAAATTGAAATAGTTAATAAACTTGAGGGCCCACAATTGTTTAGAGAATCTAAGTTATTAACTAAAGGGAATTTGGAAACAAAGTTAAACATACTAAAAAAATTGTGGGCTAGTGATTTTCATATTCTCATAAATTTCCATAGGATGAGATTAAATCATGGTGACTTAATTCTGTGAATGATAATGAAGACCATTTATCATTGATTCAAGAATGACACTCATATTTCCAAGCAATGCAAGATGATATATTCTTTTTTCGGGTGAAGATGAACATAACAATCCCACCGCCAAAAGAGTATATTGAAGAGTGACTTTCTTCTCAATCTATGATCATCTAACTTTATTGGTTTAATGTTTACTGGTAAATCCAATACTTGATTTCTTTTCTCTTTCTCTTATAGGTTTGACATTATATTTCTTCCATAGGATTCCCATCCTATTCCATTTGGACAAATGCATTCCTTTTAGCTTTTAAGTATCAGGATTATTATGTTGTCCTTTAGGAAACAAATTTATTCAAATTTGAAAAATCTATGTGTAATATTCTTTTGAAGACTCTCGCAGAGAGCTATTTCGGAAGTTCATAACTTTTTTTATCACTAACTTTTGTATAAGCATGAGAACTTGAGTATGTTTCTCCTATGCATCTTATGATATTAAATGAATGAAATCATTTAAACCCCTCTTTTTTTGGACCGCCAATCTCTTTTTTCATATGAGTCTTGTTTCATATCTTTTTCCTCATTGCTCAAATGAATGGATTTGATGGAATGGATATAGTTGCCTTGTATATTTTAATTAAGGCTATTATTTTTATTATATAACTTGTATTCTATCCTTTCAATTATTTTACCATGTAGTCCACTCACAGGTGTAGATGATATGAATGTTTAAATTTATTGTTTGAATAAGTATATTGAAAATTTGAGTGAGAAAGAGGAGTGCCACCTCTATAAAAACAATGAGCAATTCACAACAGATACCAAAATATTTCAAGGGGAGGCCTAGAAAAGTTACCCTAGATAATATGTATGAACATATAGAATCATTAGAAAAATGTAGAGAAGAGATAGAATCCAAACTACACACTAAGTTAGAAGCAATTCTTGATAATAAATTTAGATCCTTAGAAGATAAGAATCAAACACAGCTAGACAATAAAATATTAGGGTTGGATAATTGGCTGCAAAAACTGAAATTTAGATTAGAAGAAATGGAAAAATAGAGCCAAGCCTAAAGAAGTAATCGACCCAAGAGAAAGAGGTCAAATAAAATTGTAATCTTAGGGACAAGATTAAAGAGTTGGAATAAAATCTGATTAACAATTTGCCCCTAAATAGTTTGGAACATAAATTGGATATCAACCCCATAAAAGAGGAAATGAATAAGCTCGTAGAGTTGGACCATGAGTGTGATAAAAGATCCTTGAACCTCATAATTTTTGGTGTAAAAGAGCACAAATATGTGCACACACTCTCAATAGTCAAGGAAGAGCTAAAAGATAATTCACAAATTGAAACAACTTGCCTCAAAGAAGCAAAGAGTTTTGGAAAAATAATCGAACATGAAGATAGGTTGATTATGGTTAAAGCAATCTCTAATTATTGGAAATATGGCATAGTCACTAAAACTCTAAGCTAAAAAGGATCAAGAATATTTATAAATGAATAACTAATTCCGTAATACCAAACTTAATTAAGGAAGTTCAAAAGGAAAAAGAAGCCATGAATGAAGGAAAATGGGAAATAATTAGGAATAAAAAAGATATTATTAGGGATAGAGACCAAAAATATAATAATAAATATTAATTTGTGACACCACTGATCCTATTATCGAACTGTTGTGATTTTCCATGGAAAAGTGCCTATATTAAGTTGGATCCTGAATGAAATTGATATTATATTTCTAGTTGAAACTTGGGAGCATGAAGAATATGAGGTCTGTAACATAGAAGTATTTGTGTTGTGTTCAACATTGAACAAGAAATCCTCCCTAGAGGGATTGGAGACATAACTTGTTACATAAAAATGAACATTTCTCCTCACATTCAACTTCATAGGAAAGACCCTCTCAATTGGTACATATATATGAATATATCCTATATTAATGCTAAGTATATTTATATATCAATATATTACTTCACACTATTAATTCTACATTTTATAAGAAAATTAATCTAGATAAGGATTGTCCCTGCAAAAGTTTAGAAAAAGATATTTATGGTATGAGAAATGGAGGTAGTATTTTCCTTCCAGGAGACTTTAATGATAGAAACAAAACTAATCAATCTATTATTTTAAGTAATGATTCCAACCCTAATCCTCTATGGATAGATGAGGAACTTGTTTTAGCTAATAGATATAAAAAAAACTTTGAAGACTTGACCAAGAATTTGTTTGATAACGAGCTAACCAATCTCTACAATTATTAAGATCTAATAGTTTGAAATTGTCTTATGAAGTGGAAAAAATATAATGAGATGACTTGTATCCATGGGTTGGACATCAATGTCGTGGATTATGTGATATCAAATATCCCCATTTTTTCCCTGAGAAAATAATGTACTTATTTCAGTAGAATTAGAAATAAAATCATAAGGTGCCCAGGGAATAGACCAAAAAAATCTCTTCAAGAAGGTACAAGATCTTATCCAATAAAAAAAACCTATCAAGTATGCTGACCAACATAAACCCTCACCATTGGCATCCCAAAAATACCCACAAAAAGAGATACAATAGATGATCTATCCACAAAAATACATAGACCGTCGTCACAATCATTCAAATACGTGATAGATTACATGTTTTATAACCTCAAAAGACATTAAGAATATAATTTCTATTTCCCAAGCATTGACCATCTCTAAATTCTATGAGTACAAAATAATTCTCCATTAGTTGCAGACCATCTTTGGAAATTTTATTTGCAATTTGATTGTACTTCTGAAAGAAATGAGAAAAATTGAGATCCCGAAAAGCTCCCATGATCTACTCTAATTGATCCGCCACAACCATAATTCCAATGTTTTGAACATGTGTCTTCTCAATCATCTAGTTAATAACCAAGAGAGAGTCTCCAAAAACCTGTAAAGACCCCAAATCTCTACCCAAAGAAAATTTTAGCAAGTAAAATAATTCCATAAACTCTCTAGTATTATTAGTCCCCCTACC
>SNQJ01S0053731.1:53258-76814 GCA_010110895.2 Picea sitchensis
TCTTCCATGCTTTTCTCCGTCATTGTGTCTTAGTTTTCTTTAATGATATTCTCATATATAGAAAAACTTGGCAATCCCATCTTTCCCATGTGGATCAAATTCTCCATCTACTCTCTCAGCACTAAATTTTCCTCAAACACTCTAAATGTGCCTTTGGCACCTCATAAGTAGTGTACTTGGATCATATTGTTGGCAAGGTTGGTGTCTGGGTGGATCCTAAAAATATTGAAGCAATGTGGTATTGGCCTCGCCCCAAGACTATCAAATGCTTGCGTGGTTTTTTGGGTTTAACAAGTTCTTCTCGAAAGTGTTTTTGGAATTATGGAAATATTGTGGCCCCTCTCACTTCTCTCCTTAAAACTAATTCTTTCACTTGGACTCTAGCAGGGGATCAAGATTTTCAATTTTTGAAGCTGGCTATGTGTACTACTCTAGTATTGGCCCTTCCTGATTTCACAAAGACCTTTGTCATGGAATGTGATACCTCAGGAAGAGGAATTGGAGTAGTCCTTATGCAAGAAGGCATACCCTTGTACTTTACCAGAAAACAATTGTCAGAAGGCCATTTGGGCCAATCAATCTATGAAAAGTAAATGTTGGCTATTGTGCATGTAGTAGATCTCTAGTGCCCTTATCTCTTGGGGAAATGATTCCAAATTAAGACATATCATCAAAGCCTCACGTATTTTCTGGAGCCACGACCTTTCTCCCTAGTGCAACAAAAATGGGTAACTAAGATCTTTGGTTATGATTATGAGCTCATTTACAAAAAATGCAAAGAAAATGTGGTTGATGACACTCTTTCTCGGAAATATGAATATGAAGGGTCCCTTTTCTCCCTCTCCTTCATTGTACCAGATTGGATCCAAGATGTGCGCCAAGAATGGCTACATGATCCTAAAATATTGCATCTGATCCAACAATTGTAAGTCAACTCTCAAGTTTCTCGAGGGTACTCTTGGCATAGTGATGAGCTTCTCTACAAAGTTTGTTTTTATTTAAGTAAACAGTCACAACTTAAATCCACGGTTCTTTCTGAGCTTCATGCTACTCCCACAACTAGGCATTCAGGGTTTACCAAAACCTATGACCGGGTCAAACGTTCTTTTTTCTAGAATGGTATGAAAAAGGACATTCACACTTTTGTAACCGAATGTGATGTTTGTCAATGAAACAAAGGAGAAACCATCAAACCTCCTAGCACAATCCCACCTCTTCCAATTCCACCTACTATTTGGAGGGACATCTCTATGGATTTTATTGTGGGATTGACTAAATCAAGAAATAAGTTAGTCATCATGGTGTTCGTGGATCATCTTTCCAAGTATTCTCATTTCTGTTCTCTTCAACACCCATTTACCGCATCCACTGTGGCTCAAATTATCATGGATCATATCTTCAAGCTTCATGGCATGCCTCATTCTATTGTTTCTGATTGAGATGCCACTTTCACTAGCAATTTTTGACAAGAACTATTTAGACTACAGGACACCCAGTTGCATCTCAACACTGCCTATCATCCCTAGACTGATGGTCAAACTGAAGTCGTAAACAAGTGTTTGGAGACTTATTTGAGGTTTTTTTCCTCTGAAAGGCAAAATCAATGGGCTCAATGGTTACCATTAGCTAAATGGTGGTACAACAATTCTTACCATATAGCTACTCACATGACTCCTTTTGAAGCAGTCTATGGCCAAAAGCCACCTTTTATTCTCTCCTACACAAAAGGTGTATCGAAGGTCTAGGTGGTTGACCAAACACTTACAGTTTGCGAGGCTATTCTTGGTATCCTCAAAGAGTATTTGGTCATGGCTCAGAATTGTATGAAGCAACATGCCGATCAAGGTCGTTCAGAATGTCAATTTGCTGAAGGAGACAAGGTATTTCTTCAAATGAAACCTTATAAGAAAACTTCACTCAAGGCCGAACATTGTCAGAAACTCGCGCCCAAATTTTATGGTCCTTATAGAGTTCTCAAGCGCATTAGATAGGTGGCCTATCAGTTATATTTTCTCATTCATTCTAAGCTCCATCTTGTTTTTCATGTCTGCTGATTAAAAAAGGTTATTGGAACTAAGTGCCAAACTCAAACCAACTTTCCCGAATTGGATGAAGAAGGATCCATATGGTTTTAGCCACAAGAATTTTTGGACCAGCAAGAGCGCCATCTTCGTCAGCGTACCATCAAGGAAGTGTTAGTCCAGTGGAAAGATACAACTCCTCCAGATGCCACCCGGGAGCCCACTGACATTCTGCAACAATTTCCTCATCTCAAGCCTTGAGGACAAGGCTTATTTTAAGGGGGACGACATGTTAGGGACCTAACCCCTCAAGTGGGCAGAATAATATATTTCCATTTAATAAAGGTCAATATTAATAAGGCCTATCAATAAGGAGAAATAAGTCAAATGTAAGAAGACCTAATAGAAGCTTCCGCTTCTAGAAGGATCTTCCTCTAAATTGGTCTTTTGGATAGATAGATTTAGTATAAATAAGAATAGAGGGTATGATAAGTTTTGTCTTGGATATTATTGTAATAGAGCTCTGCTTTGCTAGAGGTTTCCCCCTCGAAGAGGAAAGTGAACATTTCTCTCAATAATCAAAGTGGTCTTTTTGGTGTTATTCTGGTATTATTGTGGTATTTTTCTGGTTATATCATCGTTTCTCGGCCATTTCTCGCTAATTATTTATGTTCTGCATACTATTTTATATCTGGAAAACTACACTTGAAATGAGAAATTCTGTTGAGAATCAGACATTAACCTCTCACTAGGAACCCTTTTTTCCCTCATGGAGTTACGCCCCAGCTCAAGGGTGACTTGTTTATGAAATATTATGAGCAACAAAATCTATGGCTGGAAGGAAGGTCTAAGTTTTGTGCACAGTTGGTGACATTCATAAAAGATAAGCGTTCTTTATGTTCTTGTCTCATTTACTGTGTGCTTATTTATCTATATTTTACATGGGTTAATTCTTGTATGTTGTCTCACATAAGTAATTGTTATTATTTTGTTTAATGTTGTTTCCACATGTAAGTATGGTGCTTATAGCCAGTATTTGTAGATGTGCATGAGTATGAAAAATGTTGTTAGTTTTGTATTATGTTAACCTTATGATTTTGGGTTATGAGTCTTCAACAAGAGGATTGAATGGTTGGGTGCGCAGTAAAGTATCCTGAGTGCATAGGAGGTTAGAACTCATGTGTGTGTATAGGAAAGTAGATCTTGTGCACAAGGAAATCATAATTGGTATGTGACGGTAGGATGGTTTTGTGTACAGTAGTGTTGTGTGATCATTATACCCGTGCGCAGTTGTTTTTAGTTACTTCTGCTGCTTAAAGTTGTGTTAAAAGGAGACATTTAGTGTGGTGTGACTCAACTTGAGGTTGAGCGTGTTACCTCAAGTATTACTACGTAGACTTGTGATTAGAATAGAATCTGTGTAGTGTATTTTCAGAGTAGCATTGTTTAGTAGTATGATGTGTGATGTTATAGTATGGTTGATTCAAAGCTATAAAAGTTGAGATTTTGTGACGTGGCCTAGCCTGGGAGGTTGCGGACGTTACAATGTGGCATCAGAGCAATGTCAGAGATGTTTTAGAGTAGCATGGCCCAACGTGGGTGGCTGGGGATGTTACAATGTGGTATCAAAGCTATTGGTTCAACACTGGACTTGTATGGGCCATAGGTCAACAAGAAGCATGAGAGATCTAGTTTCAACATTGAGCCTACATGAGGTGATTTCTACTTTTAAGGCAATACAATTCATACTAGTAAGTGACTGAATTTGGAATTTTAGCATGGCCATGGTGTGCATTAAATAAGAATGCATAAATGTGCATGCTAAATATATGATATTTCGAAGTGTGGCATTGGAATTTCATAGTAAACAATGGTGCACGAGTTTGCGCACTAAAGGTTTGGGGTTGCGCAAAACAAATTTGTGGTGCATGCACATTACTGATATGCGATGTACATGTTAAATGTTGACATCGCGAACTCGCGTGTGTTGAATACTAGTGCGTACATAGACTTCAAGATGAAGGATTCTGACAAAATGGTGCGTAGTTTTCATGAAGTTGTCTCATGAATTCGTCTAACAAATATTCTTGCCTGCACATTTTTCATAATTATGAGCAATTAGATTTGGATAGAATCAATGTAGAAGGTCAAAAGCATGGAATATGCATAGAGGACTTATAATCCTAATGATGAATTTGGGAATTTGTATGTCGGTTTGAGTGTTAATGGTATATAATCGAAGGAGGAGTGCATAAACTTGGTAGAAACCATAAAGGGACTACAAAAAAATGACCGTTATAAAGATGATAATGAAAGGCTTATGAGAGACAAGGAGCAACAATATGACTTCAATGTCAAATTGATGCAAAGCCTAGACAAAATAGAAAATAAAATGGATAAGGAGACAGAGTCAAGTAGGTCAAGAAGTTGCAGGTCTCATGATGAGAAAAGAAGAGAAGCAAGAAGTGTTGGCAAGAATCGACCTCACTCACCAAAGAATTCATTTAGGAAAGCATGTAGTAGCTCAAGCCCATCTCTTGTCAGGAAGCATAAGAGAAGGATTCAGGTGGACGATCTATAGGGAGAAATGAATAAGATGAAGCCTCCCACCTTTGAAAGTGAGCACAAGAAGTATGAAGATGCAGAGACTTAGTTGTTGGGTATGAGGAAGTACTTCTAGATGCATAATTATTTTGCGTAGGAAGAAGGGAGAATTTCCATCTATTAGCTAAAAGGAAAAGCATCAGTGTGGTGGGATACATTTGTGCAAGTGCAACACATTGATTAAAAGAAGGTTACTTGGAGGGAATTCAAGAGGCTCTTCCAAAAGAAATACTTAAACAAGTGGTACTATGATAATAAAATGAAGGATTTGTTTGAACTCAAGATTGGGAGTATGACAATAAATGAGTATGAAACAATATTCTTAGAGTTGTTGAAGTACGTTGCATTCATCAAGGATGAGAAAGTTAAAATTCAGAGGTACTTGAGTGGGATGTCATTGTTTATCAGTGAAAATATACAGTATGATGACCCCAATACATTGGAGAAAAACATAATGTGTGCTAAGCGTATTTATGATAAACAAAGGGAAGACTGAATTTCCAAAAGCCTTGGGAAAACAAGATGAAAGAAAGATGGAACGAAGGAAGAAGGGGGCTAAGCAACCATTTTTCAAATATACTGCGCAAGGAAAAAAAAAATCCAAGGAGTCCATAATTGATCTAGGTGTATATCGGTGGCCAACCACCTCTTCCAATTGGCCCACATATAGATTTCATCTTGGCAGTTTCACTTTTCATCTTGGCAGTTTTTTTCTAGCTTTTTGGGTCCTAAACTTTCGGGGTCGTTTTGAGGCCCTAAACAATGTTTTTTGGGCCCATCATTGTCACACCTTCAATTGATTTATAGTATTATGGAATAATGTGCATTCCTCAGATATACCTTTCCAATGGGCTATCGTGCGCCTAAAACAAAGATCGTATGCAAAAGTTACAACCTCGAGAAGTTGATGCACCAACTTACCCCAACGAGGCCCACATGACTTTTGGTGCTTCATCTCCTAGGGCTAGGTTTTTAGATTTCTAGGGTTTTGGAATTCATGTTTGATTTAAAAGGAATTTGGAGCCTCATTGTACTCATCTTCTTGTGAATGAGTGTAGCCATCACATATCTTCTCAGAGATAAGCTACCACCATTCTAGCAAGCTTGTTCTAGTCTCCATTTTTACAGTTTCAATGTATTGCTTATTCAATAGAAGCCAAGTTTTATTGTATCTATGTTATTATTCACCATGTATCTATGTTAATATGATAGATCTATTTTAGTGCATGTCCCCGACGAGGTCAGGGTATAGAGAGTTGGGTCTCGAGGTTGTTTCTCTTGAGGAAAACTGCTCTCACATTCCCAAGAAATATTCCATGGCATGAGAAAATAAAGACAACGAGACATGAGATCCTTTAAAAATGTTACTCGAGGAATCCCTTGAGTGACAGAGGAATGCAATGATGGAAAAATTTGCACTAATCCTTCGACGACTGTCGACAAGTGATGCATATACCTAAAAGAGAGGCGCTACCCCCTTCAAGGTACATATCAATTTTTATATTCCTATATTCTAAGGTAAAATAGATGCAGATGTTGTCGATAAATGGTTAAATCTTATAGAAGGGTATTTTTCTGTCCACAATTTTTTCGATGGAGAAACAATTGCATTTACGCTCCTCAAGGTCGTCCCCCATGTCAAATATTGGTGAGATACTTTATGTGAGAAAAAAAAGGAAATAGAGGTATCTACATTATTTATAGTTTTAGCCACTTTGGGTTCCTTCAGGGATGCAATTAAGGAACAATACTACCCTGTTGGAAGTTATGACGACTTATATACTAGATGGACCACACTACGGTAGGAAAAATACCAAATAATGCCAGATTTCACCAATGTATTCCATACCTTGTGCACCAAGCTAGGTATCAAAGACTTTGAGTGACATCTGGTGCTCAAATACCGTGGTGGTCTGCATAGATACATCTAGAAATAAATGGAGTTCCTGGACATTTCATCCTTGGGTACGACCTATCGATATGCTGTCAAAATCGAGAAGAATATTAAACATAAGACATAGAAGTTTGGGTATGAAAACCCATCAGCAAAAGAAGGGAAAAGGCAGCCCCAACCCATATGAAAAAGGGAAGAGTAAGGATAGGAAGCCTCAGGAAAACCAGTCCAAACCGCAAATAAATAAGGACAATGGGAAGGTAAATAAAGACATTGAGAAATGGTGTGAGTTCCATAAGATTCCATGGAATAACACCGCTGAATGTTGTTCAAAGAAGTCATTAGTGGTTAAGGTGAAATCCTTTGAATCAGATGTAGGCTTCGAAACAGAGTCAGAACTAGAAAAAGGGAGACCAATCATTGATGCAAAACCTAGTGCCACCGTTTCTACCACCACCAAGGTCCATCTCGATGAACCTGATGAACCAAAGGAAGGTGAGCGCCTCTTTCATTCACAAATGTGGGTGAAGGGTACTCCACTACATTTCATCATTGATAAAGGTAGCTAGAAGAACCTCATCTCAACATAGGTCATCAAGTAGTTGGCTCTACTGACATCACCACACCCTCATCTATACACCATCGGGTGGATCCTCCAAGGGAGTGATCTCTGCGTCATCCAACACTTCCACATGTCCTACAACATCAAGCCCTTCAAATATAAGGTATTGTGTGATGTCGCCCCCCTTGAAGTTTGTGATTTTATTTTGGGCCAACCTTATTTATGGAAATGTCATGTTGTATATGAGTCTAGGCCTTGTATTGTTATTATTATTTTGGACATGAGATTATATATGATATCATAGGTAGTCCCATCTACTGCCATTTCCTTGATCTCTGCCAAGAAATGAAGGAAGACCATCTCTCAGACCGAGAAGTTTGTCTTCTTCGTGATTTGCACTCAAAGCGATTGGAAGGTTGTAGACACATCCACGGCCTCCACGAAAAGTCTCTCCATGCAACATAGACAAGTGGATAAGGTCATGGCATAGTATAAAGACATATTCTCATCACCCACTAGGGTACCTCTGTATTGTCAAGTGAAGCACTCAATCGATCTTATCCCTAACTCACCACTACCGAATGGGCCAGTCTATCACCACTCTATGTCAAAAAATGAGGAAATCAAGTGCCATATCCAAGAGATGCTCGAAAAGGGGCAAATCCTCCCTATCTCATCACCTCGTGGAAGCCCAATCATGATTTTGTAGAACAAAGATGGGTCCTGGTGACTTTGCATTGATTATTGGGCCCTAAATAAAATCACATTCAGGAACTAGTACCCAATTCCCCAAATTGACGATCTCATTGACCAACTCAAGCGGGTAAAATACTTCAGTAATATTGATCCGAAGTTTGACTACCATGAGGTTCCAATAGCGCAGACTGATGTATCGAAGACTTCCTTCAAGTCAAAAGAAGGTCATTTTGAATGGATAGTCATTCCATTTGGCTTGAAAAATACCCTTGCAACTTTTATGAGGATGATGGACGATATCTTGCAACATTTCACCAATTATTTTCTTGTAGTGTATTTGGATGACATCCTCATCTTCAAGAAGAACTAGGAGGAACACTTGCAACACATTCAACAGGTTTTGCACACTCTCCGACAACATAAGCTATATGCAAATTTGGAAAAATGTCATTTCATCATGAACATGGTCCAATACCTAGGATACATTTTTAATGAGCATGGGGTGCATGTCGATCCAACAAAAATTTAGTTCATTCGTGACTGGCCATCCCCAACCACACTCACTGACCTCTGGAGATTCTTAGGCCTTGCAAATTTCTATCCCAGATTCGTGTTGAGATTCTCCCACATTGCATGGTCCCTTAGCCAAGTGACCAGGGGAGGTGGCAAGGAAAAATTCATGTGGGCCCAGTCACAAAAAAAAGTGTTCGATGGTTTGAAGAAACTCTTGTGGTCATCCCCGGTGCTCGCATTACCCGATCTGCAACAACCATTTGAAATTGAGATAGATGCTTCATACTATGTTGTACAAGCTATTCTCACTCAACATGGAAATCCCATTTCCTATCATAGTGATACACTATCATATACAGTCCGTAAGTACCCCACTTATGAAAAATAAATGTACTCCATTGTACAAGCCTGTCACCAGTGGAGGAATTGCATTATCAGGAAGGAGACATCCATCCACACTAATCATAAGCCTCTGCAATTCATATAGACACAAGGGAAATTTCATAATGATTTTCATCAGAAGTGGTTAACATACTTGCAACAGTTCCATTTCAACTTCAATTATAAGACAGGGAGCACCAACCACGTCGTGGATTTCCTTAGCCGACCTTTGGTTGTCTCACTAACCATGGTGCTACACTCTTGTGAACATGAAACCTCCAGATGGCCCCAAAACTATGAGAAAGATCCTAACTTTTCCACTACCTACCAGATGCTGGGAACAAACACAATTGTAATTGATTTTCATCTGCAGGATGGGTTATTGTGCCATCTGGGCCATCTCTGTTTTCCATCAAGTGAGCGCATGAATATGATTTGGGAATATCACTAAATTAAGGTGGCAGGACACTTCGGCATAGGGAAGACAATGGTAGTGTTGTAATAACATTTCTATTGGTTGAAAATCCAATAGGATGTCAACAAGTATACTAGGTCCTACATGGCCTGCGCCATTGCCAAATTGGCCATTAATAGACAAGGCATGTACACCCCTCTGCCTACTCCTGACAAGACCTGGGAATCAATATCGATAGACTACATGTTGTTCCTTCCTTCAACCAAGCAGGGAAATGACTTTCTTTTCATGTTTGTTGATCGATTTTTCAAGATGGTGATTATGGTCGTCTGCAAGAAGAGAATCACAACAAAGGCCACTGCCAAGCTCTTCTTCGAACGAGTGTTGGTACATTTTGGGATACCACAAACCATCATCTCTGATTGAGACATATGGTTCTGTTGTCAATCCAAGAGTGACTCCCAAACTGCAAATTAGAGTAATCTTGGTAACATAGAAATGAAAATGGATTAAAATAGTTTAAATAGGTGGATCAACAAGAGAAGAGTAAAAAGGAGGGCATCAGACTGTTGCAAATACATTCCATTGGGCATGGAGTCATAACATCATACAGGTAAAAGGTAATCAAGATGCCTACTAGAAAAAAGGTTTATGCAAAGATGGATAGAAGAATGGAAGGTAAACAAAGAGAATAATAACCAGATAACATAGATCCTTTCTATAATATATATTGAAGAGTGATTGAACAATAAAATGTGATTAACAAGCAATTACCACAAAACCTTTTCATCTCATGAATTCATTAACCAAAGGCATATTTTGATATTCAAAATATGTAAATATTATTCATGTAAGATGAGAAGATAGAATGATAAAAAAAGAACACAAATTCTGATAAGAAACTCTCATGAATCTCTAATGGAAGAAATGCTAATTACAACATGCCCTTGGGCTTACAATTGAGCAAATAAACCGATCCTCTAGTTCTCTCCCCTCTTGGATCATGAATCCAACCCATTTTCCTCACAAGATATCCTTCCTTGAATAGAAAATAGCATCCAAATAAACTTAGGAGGTTGAATCCCATCTCCTTCATTGGATTCTAAGCCTTGGATATAGGTGGCAACAATCAAAGAGACAAAAATCCAACAAACTGCTAATTTTCAGGAATTTGTTGGAAGTCATTAATAAAATGTCTCCACCTCATTGCATGAGGCCTTTTCTGGAGATAAATATTAGATGTAGGTGTCCCCTTGACATCTAACTGATCCTTGAGAAGTCATTCGAACCCTCCTTCACATGTGCCAACCTACCAACAAGGCGAATATCAAAATCGTGACCGCTATAGGAAATTACACAGCGTCTCTATAAAACAGTTGGGTAGAGACACTTATATGTCTAATATCTCTCAAACCATAACAAATTTTGAAAACCTGAGAGAGGTTTTTTTTATTTGGCATGTTATGAACATAAACCTCCTCTAGTTTTAAAAAATACCTTTTTAATTGTTCTGAATCCAATTTTAAAGTTAGTCACTAAAAACAGGTAAAATAACTCTGCACAATTCGTTTTTTGCCAGAAATATTAGGTAGTGCTTGCAGGTAACGCCACTTATGCTATGCCTGTGTGCAGGTTTAGATAGCAATGTCAAAATGCAGCACCTTCAATCTTTAACATTTGCAGAGTAGTTGGTGGTCTTTTATAATGCCAAACCCATTGTGTTTAGGTGTCTTGGCAGTATAGTAGGTTGTGCACTTTACCACTGAGGGAGTTAACACTTTAGCAAAAACCCAAAACTCTGATAGTAGGTCTCTTCTAGCTGCAAATTCTTGTGCTAACATAGGCTCCATGGGGGATAGAGTCCTCCCTATGAGTCTCTAAGAACTATTGTATTTTCAGTGCCTTATCCTAGGGTTGCTCCCAACCTTTAGCCTCTGCAATATGCTTTGATCTATGACCTTAAACTGAAACTAAATGCAAATGAAAATTGAAACTAACAAAAATGATGAAAATGTTGCTTGTTCAACAAGCTTATTGCACACACCTACTCTAATTATTGGGAAAATGAAGCATTCAAGTTACATGAAACAACCAATGAAGTCATTTTATAATTTTTTCAACTGTTTGAAGATTTGAAATATGCTTCCTTAAGAACCAGAGATAATTCTTACTTTAAGGCATGTCAAAGAAACATTTGGCAATACACTTTCCATTGAATAAATCAATGATCCTAGGCCCACTTCCTTCTTGTAGACAGGCTGCAAATGGATCCTAAAAAACATCATCAATACTTGCCCCTGCAACATTGCTTTGTGTAAAAAGGAAAAGTATTTCATTGGGTCCTTCCTCCACTGTGCTTGGTTGTTGTATGGCTTGTTGATTTTCTGATTCATCCTCAATGCATATGGCCTTGGTCCAATCCTGGTCACGAGGTGTATTAGGAAAAAGGCTTAGTGATGATTATCTTTCTTTAATTTCAACCTTTGTCATCTGATCACATGGCATTTGATCTTCGCTGCTTGATGAAACTGATCTTGTGTCTTCAATATGAATAGGGTGTTGATAGGGCAGTTCATCACAATTAGAAGTGCTTGGGAAACTACATTCTTCTATCTTGTCTTCTGATTGTGAGGGATATTCATCATAGCTTGGCTTATGGTCCCGATTTCTCATTTTTTTACCTTCTAAACTTAGATTATCATCTTCTCCTTCTTTTTAGCAACAAAAATATGACATGAGGGTTGAAACAAGATATTGTTTCTTTGATGGGAAGGGTACTTTTCTGATATAATGTCTTCAACATATTGTTCATGAAAATCATCTTCATAATCATCATACAAAGGTGAATCAATGACCATTTGACTATTAATGGCTGAGGGGATTAGTACAATAGCTGGGACAACTGGTTGTTCAGTGAAAACATCCTCATAGTCATCAAAACTTGGCAAATCATGGCACACTAGTTCATTAACAATAGGAGGGATTACAACAACAACTGGTAAGATATGAATTCGTTCATGACAAGCTGCAACATTATTCTCATGATGAAATAAATCTGAACCTAAGATGACCTCTTGACTTAAAGAATTGAGAAAAGGAGGAGAAAGGGAAATGATGGATTGTCCATATTGATCATTCTCTTGGGGACCTAGATTTTGACATGAATGATGCATTTGTTCTTCAAATTTAGGAAAATAATTATGAAACTCATCATCTAAGTCTTTCTCTCTATAATCATCCCCTTCATCATCACTACTAGAGGAATCACTTGTTGAATCTGTAATATATGATGCATACCCCTCACAACAATTCTCAAAAAGTCTTTCAACTGGATAAATTATCTTGCAATGAGAATAAAAAATATCATGAAATTCCTTCAAAGAGGAAATACTAGAAGCAAGGAGTGTTCTATACCATTGCCTCACATCGCGTTCCAATGAATACATGAACATTTTCATCAATATATCTTCATGATGGATGTCAAGCGGCTGCATCAAAGCATGAAATTCATGAACATGATCAAAAGGGTAGTCATCATCACCTTCATAAAATATGGGCAATATATCTTTCCATTCATCAATTTGAGGCACAATATGTGGATAACCATCTATGGCTGAGAAATTGAGCAGGGAAAACCTCCTGGCCAGGATAGTCTTCATAGCCATTTGATTTTTCTCATCCCCAGTGGAGTCACCAACATATTCTGAACAATGGAGTCACCATGGTGAATGTGCAGTCTTGAAGGTGTCCAACTTCAGTCACCATCTAAATCTGGAGCTGTGCAATGTCGTTCTTCCCAGGGAGCTTTTCATTCGGCTCAAATCCATCCCCGACAACGATGCCAATTATGTTATCAATCCAAGAGTCTCTCCCAGACTGCAAATTAGAGTAATCTTGGTAACATATAAATGCAAATGGATTAAAATAGTTTAAATAGGTGGATCAACAAGAGAAGAGTAAAAGTGAGGGCACCAGACTGCTGCAAATACATTCCATTGGGCATGGAGTCATAACATCCTACAGATCAAAGACAATCAAGCTTCCTACCATACAAAAGGCTTATGAAAATAGGGATAGAAGAATATAAGGTAAATAAAGAGAAGAATAACCACATAACATAGATCCTTTATGTAATATAGATTGAAGAGTGATTGAACAATAAACCGTGATTAACAAGCAATTACCACAAATCCTTTGCAGCTCATGAATTCATTAACCAAAGGAAGCTTTTGATTTTCAAAATCTGTAAATATTATTCAAGAAATATGACAAAATAGAATGATAACAAAAGAACACTTAGTCTGATAAGAAACTCTCATGAATCTCTAATGGAAGAAATGCTAATTACAATAGGCCCTCAGGCTTACAATTGAGCAAATAAACTGCTCCTCTAGCTCTCTCCCCTCTTGGATCATAAATCCAACCCTTTTTCCTCAAGAGATATCCTTCCTTAAATAGAAAATAGCATCCAAATAACCTTAGGAGGTCAAATCCCATATCCTTCATTGGATTCTAAGCCTTGGAGATAGGTGGCAACAATCAAAGAGACAAAAATCCAACCAACTGCTAATTTTCAAGAATTTGTTGGAAGTCATTAATAAAATGTATCCACCTCATTGCATGAGGCCTTTGCTAGAGATAAATCTTAGGTGCAGGTGTCCCTTGAAATATAACTGATCCTTGAGAATTCATTTGAACCCTCCTTGACATGTGGCAACCTCCCAAAAAGGAAAATATCAAAATCGTGACCGTTGCAGGAAATTAGGCAAGGCCGCTGTAAAACAGTTGGGTAATGCCACTTATATGTCTAATATCTCTCAAACCGTAACACATTTTGAAAAACTGAGAGATTTTTTTGTTATTTGGCATGTTATGAACAAAAATCGCCTCCAGTTTTAAAAAATACCTTTTCAATTGTTTAGAATCCAAGTTTCGAGTTAGTCACTAAAAAATGGTAAAATAACTCTGCACAATTTGTTTTCTGCCAGAAATATTAGGTAGCGCCACTTATGTTGCGCCTATGTGCAGGTTTAGGTAGCACTGTCAAAATGAAATGCCTTCAATCTTGAACATGTGCAGAGAAGTTGGTGGTCTTTTATAATCTCGAACCCATTGTGTTTAGGTGTCTTGGCAGTATAGTAGGTTGTGCACTTTACCACTAAGGGAGTTAACACTTTAGAAAAAACCCAAAACTCTGATACTTAGGCCTCTTCTAGCAACAAATTCTTGTGCTAACAGGTTCCTCAACACATTCTGGTTGAGCCTCTAGTCACAGATGGACACCAAGCTCGCCAAATCCATAGTATATTTTAACCTTCTACAATATTTTACTTCAAATAGATTTTCAATAAAAGAACAAAAAAGATACAATGGAAAATACACACATTACACATAGATTTTTCCCCTAGAAACCCAAACCAGGAAAACCAACATATTTTATATTCATTCATAGTGATACATTGTTTACAATACAATATACATATAGGATCCAATGACATCCAAAACCCTAACCCAAGGACCTAGATTAGTCAACAACCCTAATTCCTTAACCGAAAATAGAAAACCATCAGAAAAAATGATGTTTCGAAAAACTGCCCAACAATGGACACAAAAATCAAGGTGACATGAAAAATGAGACAAAAATGTGACACGTTTATCAAGGAAAAAAATTAATATAACACATAATCAACATCCACGAACTTCCACCCCCAAACGGATGGCCAAACTAAGGTCATCAATTGGATGATCTGCATACTTTGTGCATGTACAATTCCAAGCATTTGTGGACATGGGATGAGAATCTTCCCTATGTTTATCACAATTACAACAGAGCCATACATAACTCAACTGGCCACAACCCCTTTCAAGTGGGATTGGGATTTCAACCATTTGGTCCCATGGATGTTGCATTATCCCTTGAATCCACACAGGAAGAACCATCCCATGCACAAATCGAAGTTGACAAAGCCACCCGGTTCATTGAATGAATATAGCGTATCCGCCAACAGGTTAAGGATATTTTGTAGAATTCTAATTACAAGTACAAGAAACACCATGAACAACACCAGGTGCCACACAATTTTTAGGTGGGAGATAAAGTTTGGTTGAACTTGAACAAATAATGCCTTAAAATACCCATCAGAAGCTTTTTCCACTACGCTATGGAACTTATACCATCACCAAGGTTGTGGGTGATAATTATTTTGAGCTCAACATTCCCCCATTCCTTGGCTTTCACCCAATGTTCAATGTGGACCTCCTTTGGCCATACTTTCCACCATTATTGGACACCTCAGAGGTAGCATAACAATTGACACTAAGAGAGCTCAACCCTTACTACATGGAACATGAATCCACTGATCAGATCGTGGACACATTGGTCAAGAGAAATTGCCAACAAAAGTTTTATCTTTATCGTGTTGTCAAAGAAGGGAAGCTCCTGCACCAAGGCAAGTGGCTCACCCGGGGAAAAATACAACATAAATTTCCTCATCTACTGGGGGAACTCAATGCAATAGAGAGGATTGATTCCTAATGGGGGAGGATTGATCCAACTGGATATCGGTGGCCACCCGCCTCTTCCAACTGGGTCACATACAGATTTCATCTTGGCAGTTTTAGTTTTCATCTTTGCATTTTTTTCTTGATTTTCGAGTCCTAAACTTCTGGGGTCATTTTGATGCCCTAAACAACATTTTTTGGGCACACCATAGTCACACTAAACTAATAATTAAAGTGTGACGGGATAATGTGTATTCCTCGTATATACATTTCCAATGGGCTATCATGAGACTAAAACGAAGATCGTATGTAAACTTTACAACCCCAGGAAGTTGATGTACCTACTTACCCCAACGGGGCCCACATGACTTCAGGTGTTTCAACTCCTAGGGTTAGGTTTTTAGATGTAAAGGGTTTTGGCATTCGTGTTTGATGTAAAATCCCTTTGGAGCCTCATTGTACTCATCTTATTATGAATGAGCATAGCCATCACATCTCTTCTCAGAGATATGTTGCCACCATTCTAGAAAGCGTGTTTCAGTCTGCATTTTTACAGTTTCAACATATTTCTTATTTAATAGAAGTTAAGTTTTACTGTATCTTTGTGATTATTTATTGTGTTTTTTTGTTGATCTTATATATATGTTTTTTCATTTCTTTTCACTCATAAATCTGGATCAACAATGACAGAGACACTGGAGAAAAATCCAAGGAAACAACCTATTCAATGTTGGGGTTGTAGCAACGATCATATGAGCAGAGATTTCCCTTGAAGAGGTGATAAAGCAAGGAATGCGTACAATGTACAACAATATGAGATAGTTGAGGAAATGGGAAGAAATTTACCTAGGATTTACACAACACTGTATAACAAGAAAGATGAGTTTCAATTGCACATGATTGAAGTGGAAGGTAAGATTAATGATCAACCCATTGTTATTTTAATTGAATTACGAGCTAGTCATAGTTATCTAGATCCTCAGATGGTGGAAAGATTCTAATTGTCGAGAAGCAAGATTGGAAAACTTTGGTTGGTGCAGTTAGCTACAAGAGAAAAAATTATTGCGCACAAAGGTTGATTTGATTTGAATGGACTGCGCACAAAGGTTGATTTGATTATCATACCTTTGGGCTTGTATGATTTCCTCATTGGCATGGATTGGTTGGATGAGCACCATGATGTCCTGGATTTTTACAATAAGGAATTTAATTTTCTGGATGAGGAAGGGAACTTAAGAACAATTCAAGTAATTCCAAGGGTTGTAACTATCAGATAAATTTCAGCCTTGCAATTGAAGAAAATCTACAGGAAAGGATGTCAAGTATTTTCAACACACATGGAAGAGGCACCTAAGGGTAAAGTGCCAAGTGTTGAAGACTGTGCAGTACCTAAATATTTTGAGGATGTATTTAAAGATATAGCGAGATTTCCTCCAAAAAGAGATATGTATTTCTCTATAAATATGATGTGGGGAACAACTCCTGTATCCAAGACTCCTTATAGGATGAGTATGCCATAATTGAAGGAGTTGCATATGAAACTTGAAGAGATTATGAAGAAGCAGTATATACACCCAAGTGTGTCACCTTGGGGTGCCCTGGTATTGTTCGTGAAGAAAAAGGATGGTACGCTAAGACTTTGTATCTACTTCAAGCAGTTGAACAATGTAACAATAAAGAAAAAGTATCCTTTGCCAGGGATAGATGACCTCTTTGATCAGTTGTGGGGTGCACAGATATTTTCAAATATTGATCTCAAATATGGATATCACCAAGTGATAATTAAGGAAGAAGAAATCAATAAGATGAACTTCATAATGAGGTACATAAATTACAAGATTACATTGGTGCCATTTGGGTTGTCAAATGCACCAACTGTCTTCATGTGTTTGATGAATGGAGTTTTCAGAAGTTATTTAGATAAGTTTGTCATTATATTTATGGATGAGATACTTATTTACTCAAAGTCTGAAGAGGATCATGAGAAACACTTGAGGATGGTACTGCAAGTATTGAGGTAGCATCAACTTTACACGAAATTGAGCAAGTGCTCATTTTATCGACGACTGATTCATTATTTGGGTCATATTATTTCCAAGGAAGGAAGAGTTGTGGATATGGAAAAGATAAAATCCATTGAGGAATGGTTGACACCAAGAAATGTTGTAGAGTTAAGGTCCTTTATGGGACTTTCAGGTTATTGCAGAAGGTTTATTGAAGGCTTCACACATATTGCACATCCAATTACATATTTGCAAAATAAAGGTGCACAATTTGAATGGACTCTGTATTGTGCAAGGAGGTTTCAACACTTGAAGAATTTTTTGACAAGTGCACCAATTTTAAGAATTGCTTATCCTGATGTATACTTAGTTGTGTGCATGGATGCATGCAAGGAAAGGTTGAGTGGATTACTTAGTGAGAAGGGGCATGTAGTATGCTACGAATCAAGAAAGTTAAAAGAGAATTAAAGGATCTATGCTACTCATGACTTACAATTGGAAGCCATAGTACATGCCTTGAAGATGTGGCAGCATTACCTCATGGGTAAAATATTTGAGTTGAGAACAGACTATAGTGTTATGAAGTATCTATTTGAAAAACCAATTTTAAACACCAGACAAAGTAGGAAGTTAGAATTCCTCAGTGAGTATGAATTTGAAACAAAGCATATTAGAGGAAATGAGAACAAGGTGGCTAACACAATCAATAGGAGGGTGCATGAGATGCATGTTATAGTCGTTAGCATGTACAAATCTGATTTGTGCAACAAAATTTTAGAAGTTTCCAATTCATATCAACGCTATGTGGACATACATGAAACTTTACAACAAGGTATGTCACAACATAATTTGGAAGGTTATGAGCTAAGAGAGGATGGGATCCTCATGTATAGGCACAAAGTCTATGTGGAAAATAATCAAGAGTTGAAAAGTATGTTATTTTCATAGATGCATAAAGTTTCTTATTTTGGACATGTAGGTTACTAGAAGACAATTGTCATAGTAAAAAATAAATACTATTGGGAAGGTATGGAAAAGGAGGTTGTTCATTTTAGTTCTAGATGACTTGAATGTCAAAAACGTCAAGGATGAGCACAAACATTCAACTGGTTTTTTACAGCCTTTTCCCATTCTTGAGTGGAAGTGGGAAGTTGTGACCATGGATTTTATAACTAAGTTTTCTAGGACTGCTAAGAAACATGAATCTATTATGATGGTGGTGGAAAATCTTACTAAAGTTTCCCATTGTATTCCAGTGAAGTCAACACACAAGGAAGCCAACATTGTTGACATATACATGTGATAAATTTCCAAGTTTCATGGTGTACCTAAGAAAATTGTGTCTGACAGAGATTTTGAGTTCACCTTGAACTTTTTGAAAGGGATATTCAAAGGATTGGGACCAATATGAACTTTAACACAATATATCATCTTGAGACAGATGGATAGACAAAGAGGGTAAATCGGGTGATTGAATATATGCTCAGAATGTATGTGATGGATAAGACATCAAAATGGGAAGACTAGCTTCACTTGGTAGATTTTTCTTACAACAATGGGTATCAAGCATCTTTAAAGATTATCCCATTTGAATCACTTTATGGTAGAAAGTGCCACACACTAGTGAGTTGGGACAACCCAAAAAACCACATAGTGGTTGGGCCATATCTTCCTTGGGAAATGGAAGAGCGGATGGTAAAGATAAGGAATAATTTAAAGGCTTCCCAGTACATGCAAAAAAGTTGCGCAGATAAAGGAATAACCCACTGAGAGTTTAAAGTGGGAAATCATGTGTTTTTAAAAGTGAAATCCAAACACAGTTCCTTGAAATTGGGAAAGTGTTCTAAGCTAGCAGCGTGCTATATTGGGCCATTTAAAATCGTTGAATGGATTGGTCCTGTCGCATATATTATTGCATTTCCTGCATCCATGTGTATTCATAATATTTTCCATGTGGCATTTCTTAAAATGTACATACCTTATGCTAATCATATTATTGATTGGAATGTGATTCATGTGGAGCCAGAAGGTGATTTTCAAGTCCGACTAGTTTTCATATTGGATCGGAAAATTAAACAGCTCCAGAATCAAGTCATGGAGTTGGTAAAGGTCCAAGGGACCTGGTACAGTCCCGAGGATGCAACTTGGGAGCGGGAGGATGCTATGTGGGTAGAGTGTCCACATATTTTTTATTTTTTTTTAAATTTTGTATGTATATGTTTATATGATGCACCAAGGACAATGCATAAATAAGGGGGAGGGGAATGTAATGCCCCTAATCCGGACCCTTTGTAATTGTACATATAAGATGGTTAGTTGTTGGTACCAATTGTAAATGTAAATGTACATTTATGCTGGTGAGACGTTAGCACTAAGTTTTGGTATTGACACACCTGAGTCGTGCACGAAGAATTGTTATAAAAAATAGGGTGCACACATTTCATAGTGTGCATGCACCTGGGTAAGTGTGCACATTTCACAGTGTTGCACGCACTTGGGTAAGTGCATGGGAATGATCTGGGAGTTCAAACAAAGATGAGTTATATATATGTATATATACGGTTGTAGATGTGTTGAGGCCAGAGAGACTGTGTGGTTATGAGGATGGTGAGTTGGGACGCAAATAGGCCAATGCACCTATCCATGTAAATATAATAACAATTATTAATATATTGTTACATCGCTGCATGTAGATAGACTCAGATGAAAAGAGATGGGGGGATAACTCCACCGGAAAAGGGAAAAATGGGGGAGAGACTTAACTCTTTGGGAATATTTTATAATATTTCCATAAAAGTGTAAGTTATGGATAATTTTTTTATCCTAAGTTTCTGAGGCAGGGAACGTGTCACCAAGTGGCTTAAGCTACTTTTGAAGGTGACAAGTTTCGAGTTGAAGGCATGAAATATATATATTGTTGTCCTTAGTGTATTTTGCAGGAAATTCATTCATTATTGACTCTTGTGTGCAAGAGGGGTTAGACCATCTAAGAGAGGATGACTATTACCTTATCTACACAGAGAAGCTTGTAAGGGGTTTCTGTATTATAACCATAGTTTTTATGTCAAAGAGGTGGGTTGTTAGGATTGTGAAAAGTATCTCTAGGTGAGGGACTTGTTTTCTAAGAGGTAGGTTGTCAGGTCCGTGAGAAATCTCTCCAAGTGAGATTTTTGCTCAGAAATGTTCCCTAGTGCGTCGGGAATTAGTCGTAGGGATCAAAGACTTCCTGTCTAGACTGTTGCAGGTAACCTTGGAAGGGAAGTGGAGCAACCGAGGGACTGTTGATTAGATAAGGTGAACACTTCCTTGGGTGTGACAGTTGCATGGGGAATGAGAGACTCTAGGCTAGTTGTAGCAGTGGGAACCTTGGACTCAGAAATTCTGTTGAGAATCGAACCTTAGCCTGTGACTAGGAGCCTTTTTTTCCTTGGTGGAGTTAATCCCCATCTTGGGGTGACTTGTTGCTGAAATATTATGAGAAACAAATTCTATGGCTGGGAGGAACATCTGAGTTCTATGTTCAGTTCATGATTTTCATAAAAGCTAAATGTTCTTTATGTTCGTGTCTCATTTATTGTGTTCTTATTTATCTATGTTTGACGTGGTTTAATTCTTGTATGTTGTCTCACATAAGTAATTGTTGTTATTCTATTTAATGTTGCTTTCACATGTAAGTATGATGCATATATATTTTATTTATAGACGTGCATGAGTATGACAAATGTTGTTAGTTTCATGTTATGTTAACGTTATGATTTTGGGTTATGATTCTTTAAGAAGAGGATTGAATGGTTGAGTATGCAAGAAAGTGTCTTGAGTGCATAGGAGGCAGGAACTCATGTGTGCATACAGGGAAGTAGACCCTGTGCATAAGGAAATTAGAATTGGTGTGTGACTTCAGGATGGTTGTGTGTATAGTAGTGTTGTGTGATCAATATAATTGTGCACAGTTGTTTTGAGAAAATTTTGTTTCTTAAAGTTATGTTAAAAGGATAAATTTAGTGTGGAAGGACTTAGCTTGAGGTTGAGCACGCTACTTCAAGTATTACTACACATACTTGTGATTAGAATAGAATCTGTGCATTGGATTTTCAAAGTAGCATTGTTCAATAGTATGTTGGGTGATACTAAATTATGGTTGATTCAGAGCTACAAAAGTTGATATTATGTGATGTGGCCTAGCCTCAGAGGTTGGAGAAATTACATTGTAGTATCAGAGAAATTTCAGAGCATTTTGGTACCATATTTTCCCTATCTGGTTCCATGTAAATCCCCTTAAAGTACTTGACCCCTAATTCTTCCAACCCCTTAAATCCTTGAACCTTGGCACCATCTTATTCCTACAATTACCAAATGGTATTTACACTCCTCCTATGGTTGGAAAAGGAATGAAATAACTTAGTATTGTCATCCCCCAACTCTAACCGAGTAGCCATTATCTTAATATTTCATTCCATCTCTTTATCTAGAAGTAACTTGGACCTTTTCTCCTCCAACTGCTTTAGCTCACTTATCTAGTCCTCTTCCAAGGAACCATAGTCTAACCCAACATCAAATTCCTCAACTTCCTTTTCCACTTGCATAAATTGAGGATCTCCCGACCTATACCTCTCCCCTTCCCAAGCTGCCACGTTTTTCTTAACAAAACTTAAAGCCACAATGAATTGTTCACATGCACATAGATCCATGGATGGATCATAATTATTCCCACTATCCTTCACCAAACAAACAAAATCCTCCTCTTTTAACCATCCTGGTTTAAATTTAAGTTGGGTATCTGATCTAGCATAATCGAGCTCAAGATCCAAAAAGATTGGGAAATGGTTTGAGCATATGGTTAAACAAATCCACAACCTATATTTCCTCACCCTCTGCAAGACCTCATTATGTACCAAAAATGTGTCCAAACATATGTAGACCCCATCACTTCCAGTCTTGTTATTACTCCAGGTAGGTCAAAGGTTCAAAGGTTCCACATATACTAAACCACCTAAATTAAATCTATTAATAAATAATTATGCAAGGTGATCCACCCTTGCAATACCCCCACAAACCTCTCTCCTATTCAAAGTAAAATTCATATCCATACCCCTGATGATAAATCTATCCATATTCAAACATTGTAAATTAAATAACCTATCCCAAAAACACTTCTTAGTCTTGTAAGGTCCATATAAATTGAGAAATTTAAGAGAAAGCCCCAAGATTTTACTTACAACCTATGTGCACAGAATTGAGGATATATCATAAGAATTTATCATATCAATATATTTTTGTTCCACTTGGTTACAATACCCAGAGATAAAACCTCATAATCCATTGCAAGAAAATCCCAATTACCCAACAACCTTCTCATCTCGACTATCAAGTGATCTCCCCTACCCATTGTTTCCTAAATTGCCAAATTATCAAGATGATTAATATTCAACAACCTCTTAAGGTATAACTTCTAGGATTGACACCTATGGTAGAATAGGAGATGGTGCATGGCCTTCTCTAAGGGCCCCATTAATGAGTTTTTGACGTTCTTGGTGGACCTCCTTAATATCATTTTCTGATCTTGTTTAAGGGAATATTTTATTCCAATTAATATTGGAGGCCCCAACTCTTTCAAAGAGTCACATACCAATCCTCCAGACTAGACATGATCTGAAGGAGTAGGCTCCTTTCAAGGACATAAATGATAATTACCACCACCCTTAGAAATATATGAGGAATTATTAGCCATAACATCACCCCGAAGAGAGTGAAGACCAAGAAACAAAGGGTTTGAATCCATTGAAAGATCCATTGGTCCCAAGGAATGAGAAATATACATAGGTTGAGCTTGTCATTTAAGGATGGGTGAGGAGAGAATAGTTTTCTCAAAATCCATGCTATTGGAGTCTATCATGATTTGTTAAGCCCTAATATTGGCTCATTACCCCTTAATTGGGGCATATTATATTAGTAATGTTATTTTATTT
>SNQJ01S0053731.1:76824-100915 GCA_010110895.2 Picea sitchensis
TGTTTTTATACCTCCTAGTCTCCTATATATACCAAGGAGACATTTTCATTTTGAATCATCTTGTACTTGAACATTTAAGTGGGGTAAAAGGAGGTTGCCCCATCGAAGAGGCTTATGATTTGAAATTATCTCTTTTTCAAGGCATTGAGCACTTTTTCTGAGGTTTTTCTATGCTATATTGATATTTGGTTCTTAACATGATTCCTGAGATAAAAAAACGCTCCTCGATACATTCCCTTAATTTTAATTATGGAAAGGGGAGATTAAATGATTAAAATTACCACAATTAAGCTCCATCTCTAATTCATAGATAGCATCCTTCAATAAATTCTATTTGTTGGTTGAATTGACGAATGTTTCCACTATTTTCAACCCCTCATCTTTGTTCACCAATTGATATAGATCACGTCTCAAGCCTTCAATCAAAGGGATTGAAAGGTCACTGATCATTATATTCCTTGGAGCTGAAGAAATATCCACCTCCTGCCCTTTACCTTAAATTTGTTCCATATCTAGGCTTCCCTCCACTCTAGGCTAACCTAAGCTCAAGTTAGGGTCTGATAACGAAGGTTCGACTCTCCCTACTTTAACTGTAGTCCCCACTTTCTTCCTCCACACTTTCCTCACCAACTTCTTATCACAATCCTTGTAAACATGTCCATAATAATGACACTATGCACAACAAACGAAAATATGCATATAGTCAAGAACCTAAGTATGACACCTCCCATGACCAAATATAAAGTTTAAGACAAACATTTTGTAACATATATCTCCATCAATACCTTTACCACTAAATGATTTGTGCTTGTCAAGAAGATATCGTCAACCATAATCATTTTCCCAAAAAATTTCCTATGGATTTAACTTCCTCCACATACCAAACCCCCATTGGAAAATTTGGGCGTTTCACCAACACCAGAATTTTTCCGATGAATTATCTCTTTGGGTCAAATAGAGGAGATCAGGGCTTCAAAGATAGTAATGAACTATCCAAAAACTAGGATCCCTTTAATATCATATTGGCATCCTTTTTATAATGAAATATAATTCCTAACCAATTCCTCGAAAAACCATGAAAGGTAGGCCCATATCCAACTATCGGAACCCAAAACTCATTAACCCACCTCCTAATATGCTCCATTCCTGCCCTTCTACCAAGAAATATTCCATCCAAGGTATTCCCAACCAAGTCTAAAATCTAGTCCATTAATATATCCTCTCCAACATGATTCCACCACCTCTACTTATCACAAGCGTATGTCTCCTCTTCATTGTACCCAAACCAATACCCAAAATAGAATCCCCTTCCAAGTGATTTTGATCAATATTCCCCTTGATAAACCCTTCTCTCCCAAAATCAAATGCAAAATTAGAATCTCTCACCACATGGTAGAAACTATCCATCGTTTGTGGCTCCCCTCCTATCCTGTAGCAATTGAAAAGCTTCCCATCTATCTAAACTAGATCCATGATCATTATTTTCATCTAGATCTACTGACATCCCCTCCCCCCAAACAAGATTGGGAGAATTTTAAAATTCCACCTCATCCTCGACTAGGTTCTTGAGTCAATGAATGATAGAGGATATACTTGGTTATTGGATGAATATTAGGTCTTTGGAGAGTGAATACTTTGAGTAATCTACTAACTGGAGGTCATCCTCCATCCTCCTAGCTCTCGGTCATGACTAGCCCCTGAATCCACAACTCCAAAACCCTAAACCTTCACCAGCGACATAACTCAAATATTAGATATCCCCATATACAACCAAAAAGTAAAATTTGACCTTTTAAATGACCATGACCCTCACTCCAATCATATACCTTTAACCCTAAATCTAAACTTTTTCATGCAGAAAAGCTTCGTTGAAGAGAATTATGATAGCCAAAGGCACTTGCTCTTTGAAAAACATAAAGTTGATATTTTCTTAAAGAATTTAAACAGTGAATTATCTCTTCTATCATATAAGAACAATATTGAATACCTCTATCATAATTTTACGATAACCCTCTCTACTTCCATTAAAAAATTCTCTATCGAAATGTTATGTAAAAATAAAAATAGAAAAACCAACCCATGGTATGATAACGAGTGTAAAATTGCTATAAAACCCATTAGGGATGCTTCTAATGAGTCATTAAAATCTAATAAGATAAATAGATACAAAGCCCTAATTAAAAGAAAAACAAAAAAACACTACATAAATAGAAAGCAAGAGAATATTTTTCACCTATCTAAGCTAGATCCTAATAAATTATGGAGGCAAATTCTAACTTGTAAAAATAAAAGAAAAAAACATGATTCCCCTAAGGGTCTGGGATTCGTACTTAAAACTATTTATGAATCCCCTATTGTCATGGACAATAATCCAAACGTTTCTATAGAGGTTGAAGTTTTTTCTATAGAAGACATAAAGTTTGGGATTAAGCAACTCACAAAGGGAAAGCTAAGGACGTTGAAGGTTACCAAATTGAAATCTTAAAAATTGGAGGGACTATCCTCATCCCTCACATACACAAGCTCTTCAATTTATGAATTAAGCAGTGCTTCCCTAAAATATTAACTCAAAGCCTCATTGCACCTATTCTTAAAAGTGGGGATAAAATCAATCCCTTTAATTATAGGACCATTATGATTAGCCCCATTTTATCCAAGCTATACAAAAGTATTTTGGAAAAGAAGATCAATATATGGATAGAAATCCATGAAAAAAGAGCTAAAGGTTAGGTTGGCTTTAGAGGATATAATTCAACTATGGACCACCTTTTTATGCTTAGTATCATTGTAGAGGAGTGTCACAATAATAAAACCAATCTCCTTGTTGTTTTGTCGATTTTAGAAAATATTTTGAGATAATGCCTATGACTAACCTTTGAAATAGGTTATAAGAAATAAAAGTTCCTTTCAAGATGAGAGATGTCATGGTAAGGTTGTATGAGAAAATTACTGCTAATTTTAGGAACATTATGGGCTAGTTGAAAGAAATTAACTGTAGTATAGGATTCAAGAAAGATTGTACCCTATCCCCTACCCCTTTTGGCATATACATTAATAAGTTAGAAGATTTTTTGGAAGACGCAAGTTGTGTCAACTTGACTCTCACTGGTATAGTCGTCATCATTATTCTTTACACCAATGATATTTTTCTTATGGCAAGGAGCCCTTATGACCTCAGTTAAAAACTAAGAATCCTCAGGGACTTTTTCTCTAATATGGGTGTGATTGTGAATATTGATAAAATGAAGTTTATGATAATTAAATCCAAAAATATCACCTACGATACTTTTGTATATGACAACAATAGCTTGGATGAAGTGTCTTGATACAAATATCTTGGAATCAATATTCATCAATCTCAATTGGAACTATAGTATTGGGAAAAGGATAAATGGAGGGTATAAACTTATTATGGGATTGAAAAAATGTAAATTCGTGATCCTTTGGCTATGGAATAATTATTGAGACTCTCGTCACGCCTATTATCTTATATGGATGTGAAGTTTGGGGATGCATTATATTTAGATAAATATAGAGAAAGATAGATTAGATCCAAAATAATTATAAATTATAATCTCTAAATTAAAGGAAGCACACCCTATCATATCGTTCTCATAGAAGAGAGCCTTTTCCCCATTTAGAACATGACTATGATTAGGTACTAAATGTACAATAACATGGTAAAAATATGGATGAAAAGAGGCTCCCAAAAATTAATTCAAACTCCATCCAAAACCACCAGTAGCTCAAGTAGGGATGGCATAAACATGTTAATTCTAGGATAAATAATTGGGGAGTACAGAAAGATGTCATTATACATAATATCAATAATATTAAAAATATTATTACATCTAAATTTAAGGAGAATTTGTGGTGAGATAAAGAATTAGAGGATATAAGGAAATTAAGATACTACAAGGAGGTGGTCATCCCTAGTCTAGAATATCAAAAGTATCTCTCAACTTTAGATGGTTGGAGATGAAACTCACTTTCAAATTAGATCACAATTTCAAAATATCCATCACAATACTAACCTTTCTAACCTTTTAAATCATTGAAACTATTGTGATCTTGGAATTCTTCTCTTAATGTTTTTCAAGCATAGAAATAAAATTCTGAAGAAATCCAAGTAATCTTTGACCTTTCTTAAGGTTTGATAAACCAATTCTAGTCTCAATGGACAATCATCATCATCATCATCATTAATAATGTGTATATGTTAATAATGAGCGACACATAGAATCATATTAATATTACTTATCATATATTAAACTATTAAAAAATAAAATAATGATCAATTTATAAATTATTATAATATATGATTATATTATGGTATAATTGTAATGAAAATACAAATTTATAATATAGTCGATTGATTATATATGACTATATATAATATATTAAAGATGATTTTTTAAATATTAAAATAATTTTGACATAATTGTTGTGATGCATCAAATTATATTTATCATATATTATTATGAAAATTAACATTATTAAAATACAATCCCCAGATGGGGTTATGAACGACAGAACATCAAGTGTATAGGTGGCAAACCCGGCCACCACCCAGCTCGATGTGACAGTGCGGGTGGAATATAACATGTGCGAAGGGGACATGGGTGTCGTCGAAGGTCCTGGAATTAGGGGGGGAGATATCCATCCCCGTACTCACAATTGGTGAAATGAGTAACCAAGGTCGTCGGTGAGGTGGGAGGTATAGGGAAGTGTTCCCCATCGTTATGAACCATATTGTGAAGGAAACATAGGATATAATTGAGGAGGAGGTGAGCATCATGGCGAAGGATGGTAGTGTTATTGTTATCATGGTCATAGGTGAGAAGGATAATTTACATGGCGTTTATCAAGGGGCCTTCAAGTAACTTGAGTGGGAGATATGAGAGACCAATGGCAGGAACCATGGAATTTACTTGTTCTTCTTAGAAGCCTCTAATTTGAGTGACACTCAGGGATGAGAGGGCATCATGTTCTCTGTCTAGGCTTAGGAAGGAAGCATTCTATGAGTCGTGGTTGTCAGGGGTTTGGGGTCACTACGTCTAGGTTCGAGAACTTGGATTTGTTGTTGTGGTCCACGAGCTCTTCTCTATCAAATTTTATCAGGAGTGATGGTTCAGGCCTTTATGAAAGGAAAATGGAGAGGATTTGGTCACACATGTTTGTGGTCGGAGGTTGGTAAAGGGTGGGCATGTGGAAGGATCCTACTCTAATGTAGAAATGGATAAGGGAGGGAGAAAAGGAGATAATGCACATGAGGAAAAAGGAAAGTGAGTTGCAAAGGAGGCCTTGTACTCTCACCTGCACACATTTACTAGAGTGGAAATTGAGACTTGGAAGGCTCAAAGAAGATTCCTTGAAAACTACTTCGAGGAAGATCAACGGGAGGTCGACCAAGTGGAGGACATGGTGAAACTCAAGCATAAATATACCTTAGATGAGGATATTTGGGAGGAATTCTGAGGTTGATTGCATGAACCTCTATACTCTTGCACATGGGAGACCAAATTATTCAAAAAAATGGAACATTATTGGAATTTCAAAGCTATGGTGGCTCAGACTCTAGATAAATGCAAGGAAAACTAGAGAAAGATTCTACATACCATCGAGATATTCCAATTTAAATTTGAACTAATGTGTCAGTGATCTTATGGGATTAAGTTCAAGGTTTTGAAGGTGTCCTATGAACCAGGTCCAAGAAAGCCTCTACTTGATGGCTTGGCCTCGAATTGAACTCGAGACAGCCTAATCATTATTGATAACAACTCTAGATCTGCCCAGAACCTGGATATGGAGGAGGAGGACGAAGTTCAAATGGGAAAGGAGTAGATAAAGACGAAGTTCTCTCCTAAGGACATAATTGAGTCAGCCTACATGTTTTTTTTATTGCAAATATCTACTATTATCCTTAGGGATAGGAAAGACATATAGTTTTTCCGCCATTGACTACTACTATTTTTAATAGTATGTTGATCCTTGTTATTATATCTTTGATAAACTTATACTCTCTCTGAACAATAGGCTAGATGAGACCTAGTTTCCTTTTTGGCAAGTCTCCTAGCCTCATGTTGTATTTTCACCTTACTATAAATAATAGAAGTAGATTTTTAGCTTTAAAAATATTATTAAAACACAAATGTTGATACAATTTAACATATGATTTTTTGAGACATTGGAATTGTTGTTTTAAAAATATTTACGAATATCTTAATTTCATGGACAAAATTCAAATTCTAGTTTAGGGTTAAGTGGCTCGTAAAATGAAAAGTTAAAGACATATAACAATGTTGATAGCAAGATCAACATGTCACTCGTGGGAATTGTTGACACCCAAAGTTCTGGGCTAATATTTCTCATGCACAAACAAAGTTGTGCACGCCCGTTCTAGTTTTTCACGTGCATAAGTAGTTGTGCAAGGGGTGATAAGAGGCGTGTATGACATATCAAGTTTTGATATTGCACACCAGTTCAAGTTCTTCCAATGCGTGATGGTTTGATTTTTGTAATGTTGTCCAAAAACAAAGAAGACATTGCATGCATGTTGGAATCAAGAAAATAATCTACGGGAAATCTCCTCGAATGATTACTATAGGCAACATGAGGGAATATGGAGCAGAAAGAAGATGAGCTAGCAAGATATTTGAGATTTCCATGATTCCAAAGAGGCTATGTGGAATGCATGCGGGTGACAAAGTGTGAGGTAATGGTAGTCAGAAGAGAAAATGGGATAGAACTAAAAGTGACAGAGCATTAGAGCCAAGAAGTAGATAAAAGGGAGCAATGGAAACAAAAAAGAGTCAGCTCATTAGTCAGTGGCTCGTTGTTTAATAGTTGTGGGTATTGTTGTATTTGAGATTTCTTTGAGCATATGCTTTGTGATGTCTCTAGTTGTAATTCCATGTATATCACATTTTGAATATTCTAAAAGAAAGTGCATGACGTTGTGTAATGTAACACTGGGAAAATGTATAAGAGAGAAAGGCTCTATCGCTATCAATTTATGAGTTGTGTAATGTATGTTTGTGATGGTGGAATGAAGATAAAAAATATGCAGTGATTTTGGTCTTATGATGTGTTATCCACATTTCAATTGAATATATGTGTTGTTGTTGCATATTGTTAGTCATTAGGTAGTTTTCAATGGATTGTTCGAATTCGAACCCGGATATAATTTTGTGCAATTATTCCTTCATTATCATTGACACAAGACAAGATGGTATCTATGATCCTCATGGCGTCTCGGGTGAGAACTTCTTTGTTGGATTACTGAGAGGGGGGGTGAATCAGTTATAGAGAAATAATCATCATTTTTAAACTAAATAATCCAAGAGTTATATCAATGTATAATTATCATCCAATAATGAGCAATGAACAAATGAACAATCATAAACATACACAGTACACCAATGTTTTACGTGGAAACCCAACGAGGGAGAAAACAACAGAATGATTTTTCTTATATGTCTTGAAGAATTACATTCATTGGAAGCACCAACTTCCTTTGTTTTCCAACTGCAACTGGAAGGAGGTTCCAACCCCCTAGTTTCTTAGGCTACAACATGAGGGAATATCCAACTCTCCAATTCTCTAGCTACAACTAGAAAGAGGCTACAACCCCCTATGTTCTCCAACTACAACCGGAAGGTGGCTACAACCACCTGTCCTTGCCCCGTCCAACCACCCTGAAGTAGAAGTAGAATGATGGAACCACTGCCACACTATCACTGTGAGATATATCAATGTAAACATGTATCAATAAACCTGAACCATGCATCAACCATACATCAACCTGTACCTCAAACTGTAATCAACCTGTACCATAAACAAGTGCATCAACCATGCACCAAACTATACCAAACAACTTGTAATCAACATGTACCATAAACAAGTGCAACCAACCATGTACCAAGTATGTACCAATAATGTGTCAACTACTCATCAACTGAACCAGATTATATTCGGCACGAAATGAGATCAGAGATACAATAAAGAAATGCACAGAGATATCACAGATATTCAATAATATAATAGAAATGTATCAAATATGCAACCATAAACACAAATATACAGTAATACATGATTTCTATTAATGAAAGAAATGTACAGAGACTGTAAAAATACAGAGTGAAAGACTCGCTAGAATGGTGGCAGCTTATCTCTGAGAAGAGATGTGATGGTTACTCGCATTCGCAAGAAGATGATTTCAATGAGGCTCTGAAGGCCTTTTTACAATAATCAGGAATTCCAAAAACCCTAGACATCCAAAAACCTAACCCTAGGAGATGAAGCGCAAAAAGTCATGTGGGCCCCATTTAGGTAAGTGAGTACATCAACTTCCCGAGGTCGTAACTTTGGCATACAATCTTCGTTTTAGGCGTGTGATAGCTAGTTGGAAAGGTATCATCGAGGAGATTCATTTTGGGGGCTCAATCATGGATTTGGCTATAATTTAGAAACTTGATCTCGAAAAAACTTCATTTGGGCCCTCAAAATGGCCCCAAAAGTTAAAACCTGCTAAAAATAGTAAATTACCAAAATTGCCAGAAAATTGTTTTGAGCCATTTGGAAAAGGTGGGTGGCCACCGATATCCACCTAGATCAATACTCCCTCATTAGGAAGCAATGGTATCCATTGTGTTGAGTTCCCAGGGGAGAGGGAAAAGCGTTTGTTGAATCTGCATCTTGGTGAGCTGCTTGTCTTGCTGGAGACGTCGCGCTGCTCAATTTGTGGAAATTTGTCACGAACCTGTTGAGGTTGAGGCTATTCAACAAGTTGAGATACATGAGAGGACAATATGCAGAAGGAATCTTTACACTTTGTTGCAGCCTTGTCGACCTGCTTTTGTTGGATAGAAGGTGCTTGGGGCAAGGCTGTAGTGTTTGCAATGTCCTTTTGTTCTCCTTTTGAACAGATTGTGAAGAAGCTGAATTTTGCAGTATGAGATACTACATTGCGACACATTTTAGGTGGAACAGTAGTTGGAACTACCTCTGGTATTCTGTAGAGATGACCCCCCAAAGTAACAATGACACTACGGGGTCGAGACTCATAAGTAGCATGGCGTATCCACATATATGGTTGGCCTAAGAGAACATCACAAACATCCAGTGGGGAAACATCACATAATACCTCATCCTTGAAGTGTTGGATGCCATATGAAAATCGACATTTTTGGCTGACACGAAGATCTCGTCCTTTTTGAAGCCACCCGATGTTGTATGGTTGCGGGTGTGGTGTTGTCGACAATCCCAACTGTTTGACGACCTCTGCTGAGATGAGGTTTTTCTGTCTTCCACTATCAACAATAAAATGCAGCAGGGTCCCCTTCACCTACATCTATGAATGAAAAAGGCACTTTGCCTCTTCAGGATCTGTTGGTTCTTCTGGTTGAATTGCTACAGTCATGACAATAACAGTGGGGTCTACGTCAATGATCTGTCCTTTACCAGTATTTTCATAATCAGATTCTGAATCAGGGTTTGACTCCTTGTCTTTGATCTCGACCACCAATGACTATTTTGAGTGACATTCATTGGTGTTGTGCCAGGAGATTTTGTGGAAATCACACCATTTTCTGATGTCCTTCTTTGTCTTCCCGTGGCCCTTCTTTTCCCGTGTCTTAGATTGGCTTTTGGGAGACTTTTTGTTAGGGTCATCTTTGTCATACTTTGGTTGTTGCGGATTTGCAGACCCAAATTCCCATTTGTTCCGGTGCTTAAATTTCTGCTAAATTTTAACAACATATCGATAAGCAGCACCGAGTGATGAGATGTCTAGAAAATCCATTTCAGTCTGGATGTATCTATGTAGAGCCCCACGGTATTTCAAAACCAAATGTCGCTTGGAGTCTTTGATACCCATCTTGGTGCACAAGGTATGGAAGGTATTGGTGAACTCGAAACTTCTTGGCCCCTCTCTTGCCGCAGTGTGGTCCATCTCATGTACTGGTCCTCATAGTTTCCAACAGGATAATATTGTTCTTTTACCGCATCCACAAAAAAATACCAAGTGGGATCGTCCCCATATATTCCAGACTCCTCTGTGGAAATTTTCTCCCAGTAAGTTTCCCACCAATGTTTGACATGAGGGAGATCTTTAAGGAGTGTGAAAGTGATATTTTCTTTGTCGGAAAAATTTTGAACAGAGAAATAACCTTCTAGCAGAGTTAACATTTTTCTAGGGCTTCTGCATCTATCTGTCCTTCAAATACAGGAATATCAAAATTAACTTGTACATTGAAAGGTGAGGTGCCTCCAAAGTGGCCACTTGATGAANTCCCAGTAAGTTTCCCACCAATGTTTGACATGAGGGGGAGATTTAAGGAGTGCGAAGGTGACTTTTTCTTTGTCAGAAAAATTGTGAACAGAGAAATAACCTTCTAGCAGAGTTAACCATTTTTATAGGGCTTCTCCATCTATCTTTCCTTCAAATACAGAAATATCAAAATTAACTTGTACATTGAAAGGTGAGGTGCCTCCAAAGTGGCCACTTGATGAAGATGCGCCTGATGCTATCTGCAGGCGTTGAAGGATGTGGGAAAAATTCTCCATCATTTCGTCCCTCTGTCGCGTGAGAGCTTGCTCAAGCAACAGATTGATAGGATCGTCTACTCTGTCGCTTTTCTTTTCTTCCGCCATTGAGGGTTTCTTGGGTGTGCGAGAGAGATTGTCTTCAAGAGAGACAATCTTGAGACCCAACTTGCTATAATCAGACCTCGTCGGGGTCATGCACTGAAAAAACGATCAAGAGCATCCTGCTCTGATACCACTGATCCATATTGTATTCGGCATGAAATGAGATCGGAGATACAATAAAGAAATGCACAGAGATACCACAGATATTCAAAAATATAACAAAAATGTATCAGAGATGCAACCATAAACACATATATACAGTAATACATGATTTCTATTAATGAAATAAATGTACAGAGACTGTAAAAATACAGAGTGAAAGACTCACTAGAATGGTGGTAGCTTATCTCTGAGAAGAGATGTGATGGCTACTCGCATTCACAAGAATATGATTACAATGAGTCTCTGAAGGCATTTTCACAATAATAAGGAATTACAAAAAACCTAACACTGGGAGATGAAGTGCCAAAAGTCAAGTGGGCCCCATTTGGGTAAGTGAGTACATCAACTTCCCGGGGTCGTAACTTTTGCATACGATCTCCGTTTTAGGCGTATGATAGCTAGTTTGAAATGTATCGTCGAGGATATTAATTTTGGGGGATCAATTATGCCTTTGGATATAATTAAGAACCTATATCTCTAAAAAAAATTCATTTGGTCCCTCAAAATGGCCCCAAAAGTTAAAACCTGCTAAAAATAGTAAATTGCCAAAATTGTCAGAAAATTGTTTTGAGCCATTTCAAAAAGGTGGGTGGCCACTGATATCCACCTGGATCATCAATTGTGACTCATAAATATGTACCAACATCATCAACTATACACCTCATGTATGTGCCAACTCGTCAACTACTTGTCTCAACCATGTGCCCAACATGTACCTTAACCAAAATCCCTCATCAATTTCATCATCCAAATATGATTTGTAACTCTGTAATGGACCTAGTGTATATGATCACATACCTACAAACCTTCCTTAACTTTAACAACAACAGACTAGCATTTTCATCAAACTTTTCGTTAGTCTCACATGACTAGTTTTGGATTAGTCAACAACCCTAACTTGAAATAATCATAACTTTGTACCTGTAATGAATAAATATATGAAAATAATACACAATTTTCTTCAGTGTGTTTTATGAAGTTCCTCCAGGTTTCACTACTTGGAACCTCTCAAAAAATAAGTTATAGCAAAAATGGAATACCTTTATGAATTCTGGCTTATTCTAGAAGGTGACCTTGTAGAGCGTGTCCCGCATGGAATATTTGTTGAATCGATTGGAAACTGTTCTAAAACATACTAAATATGGTACTCTAACCAACACATTTTGTCTTACCAAATTTGGATTTTTTATGAATAAGTTATGATGTTTTCACCCGAAACACATGTTTTAGACTAGTTTCAGGACTAGCCACAAACCCTATTTTCCATGGAGTGTAACTCCACAAATAAAATGAAACACAAGATGAATTGTTTACCATAGATACTTGGATATGTTTCCTAAATAGAATAACAATTTCATGGTCTGAATCATTCTAGAAAAAAGTTATTGCGAAAATGGTGAGATGACCTGTAAATAACATACCTTAGAAAGCATCATCAAAAGAATTTATCCTTCCTTGAATTTAGGCCTTCTTTTCTTCACTTTCCCTCTGAAATTAAGCGTAGATGTCCTTTGGTTACCTCAGAAACCTATAGATATTCAATATTCTCAAGTGTGATCTAAAATGAGAGAGCCTTGCCTCTTATTTATACTCTCCAAGTAGCTTCCTTAAAAACATATTCTATGTCACTTTGCCCACTTTCCTTATTTTAGGGTTAACCCACTTCTAATTTTTCCATTAAATTTATTATTTAAATAGTTTATTTTGTATTCACTTTGAATTATAATACACTCATCACTTCACTTCCTTGACTGAATTGTCCTCTTTATGGTGCTTCCTCATGTACATCTAAGACATATAATATAAGCATTCAAAATCATTCATTTTGGAGTAGAAATAACTCTGAGTCTCTGGAAAAGATACTCAAAGGCTTCCCATGGAAGTGGTTTTGTAAAGATGTCTACCACTTGTTCTTGTGTGCCCACATACTCAACTTTGATGTTTTTTTCTACAACCTACTCTCATAGAAAGTGATACTTGATTGAAATGTTATTCATCTTGGAGTGCATCATCAGGTTCTTTGAGATACTGATGGTGCTTGTATTATCATAGTAGATTGGAATGGGCTCATCATACTCAACTTGTATATCTATCAGAGTTTGTTTCATCCAAAGAACCTGTGTACAACATGATGTTGTTGCAATATACTTTGCCTCAACTGTAGATAAAGATATTGATGATTGTTTCTTTCTTAGCCATGATACTAAACACTCACCCAAGTAGAACCCTGCTCCATTGGTGCTTCGTCGGTCATCAATACAACCTACCCAATCTACATTTGTGTAGGAAATAAGTGATAGATCCTTTCCTTTTGGATACCATAATCCAAACTCTTTTGTTCCTATGAGATATCTGAAAATCCTCTTCATTGTTAATACATGTGATTCCTTTGGTGCTGCTTGAAATCGCGCGACCTGTCCAACTGCCTGCATTACATCTGGTCTGGATGTTGTCACATATAGTAGGATGCCAATCATTGACCTGTATTTCCTCTAATATGTAGACTTTGAATCATCACCTTTTCTCAACTTTCAACTGGTTTGCATGGGAGTAATAACTGGTTTGCAATCTTCTATTCCGAACCTCTTTAGCATTTCTCTGATATACTTGGTTTGAGAAATAAAAATTCCTTGGTTGCTTTGACGTATCTGAAGTCCCAAAAAGAAGGATAGTTCTCCAAGTAATGACATTTCAAATTCATTATGCATATTCTTTGCAAATTTATGGCTTAACCTGTCATCATCACTACCAAAAATAATGTCATCAACATAAAATTCAATTAATAAAATATTACCTTGACTTACCTTGATGTAGAGGTTGTTGTTTGCACTTCCTTTTCTGAACCCTGCTTGTTGTAGATATTTATCCAGTCCAGAGTACCATGCTCTAGGAGCCCATTTTAGACCATACAAGGCCTTATTTAATTTACAGACATAGTCTTCATTCTCTGACAACTGAAATACTTTTGGTTCTTCAATGTAGACTTCTTCTCCAAGTTCCCCATTCAGAAAAGATGATTTTACGTCCATCTGATACACTTTAATATTTTTGGAGCATGCATAAGCTAAAAGCAAACAGATTGCTTCCATTCTAGAAACTGGGGAAAATGTCTCTTCAAAGTCGATTCCTTCAATCTATGCATATCCTTTACATACCAATATATCTTTGTTCCTTGTAACTTCTCCATCTTCCTTCAATTTATTCCTGAAAACCCATTTTTTGTCGATCACATTCTTATTCTTTCGTCTTGGAACCAATTCCAAAGTGTCATTTTTTTCTATTTGATCCAATTCTTCATCCATGGCCTTATTCCAAAATTCATCCTTGATGGCTTCTTCAAAACAGTTTGGTTCAATTGTAGATAAGAGTGCTAGGTGTGTTTGTTCTGGTGCACAGATTCTTCTTCTAGTCTCAACTCCTTTTCGATAATTTGATCTGAAGGATGATTCTTATATACTCATCTGCTAGGTGTCTTTGCAGACACTTGTTGAACTTTCTCTTCTGCTTCTATCGGATTCTCTTCATCTACCTCTTCTACTTCTTTTTCATCTTCTGCTTCCTTTTCAAAAGGTTGTTCCATTGATTCATTTTCTTCCTCTTTTGACTCTGGTCTGCATGTTTCATTAATTGTTATGTTGATGCTTTCCACAACTTTGTTCAATACTAGATTGTAACACTTGTATTCTTTCCTTGTACTTGAGTAATCAACAAGTACTCCTTTGTCCACACGAGAGTCAAACTTTCCCATTCTGCCATCTTCTCTTTTGATGTAGCACTTGTTTCCAAAAACTTTGAAGTGCTTCACATTTACTGGTCTTCCTTTCCATAGCTTGTAGGGAGTTTTGTCAGTGTTGTTTCTGAGCATTAATCTGTTTTGAATGTGAACTATTGTATGCACTGCATGTGTCCAAAATATATCTGTCAATTTGGAATCCATTAGCATTGTTCGAGCCATTTGTTGTACTGTCATGTTCTTTCTTTCAACAACTCCATTCTGTTGAGGTTTCCCAGCAATGGAGAATTGTCTTTTTATTCCATGAATGCTACAGTAGTCCATAAATTCTTTTGAAGTGAACTCTCCTCCATTATCATATCTCAAGCATTTAATTTTTGAATCCATTTCATTTTCAACCATTTCCTTATAGATCTTAAAGTTTTCAAAAGCTTCTGACTTATTCTTGAGAAATCAAACTACAGTCATTCTTGTATAATCATCAACTAATAACATAACTTATTTCTCACCTTTTAAACCCTTTCTTGTAGTTGTTCAAACTAGATCGGTGTGCACAATTTCTAGTAGTCTTGTCATTGAATATTCCTTTGATTTGAACCTGGTCTTTGTTTGCTTTCCTTGTTGACAATGCTTGCATAAAGTGTTGGTTGGTTTCTTGATCTGGGGAATTTCTCTGTCTGCTTCTCTTTTGTTGACTTTGAACGGGTTATCAAAATGTATGTGACCCATTCTTCTGTGCCATAGCCAACTTTCATCTTCCTTTCCTAGACAACACTTTTCATTTCCAATTTCACTTAACACATATATGTTGCTTGAAGTTCTTACAGTTGTAGCAATCAATTTTCTGAACCTGCTTTTCTTATCTCGCACTTTTGTGAATCGAAAGTAATGTTATGACCTTGGTCACACATTTGACTCACACTTAGAAGATTATGTTTCATATCTTCTACTAGTAGAACATTTTCTGCCTTTGTATTCTTGTTCCCAATTCTGACTATGCATTTTCCAATAATTTTAGTTGAATCATCATTTTCGAAGGAGACTGATCCATCTCTTTCCTTTCTTAATGTAAGAAACTTGCCTTTATCACATATCATGTGTTTTAAATAGCCACTGTCAACATACCAGCCACGTTGCTTCTGCTTAGCCTGTAGAGCGAGTGTGCATTCTTCATTGCTATATTGATTCTTATTTCTTATCCATGTCCTTTTCTGAGGTTCCTATCTGTGACTGTCGTTATTCTATTGCAGTTCTCTAGGAGGGACTATCACTCTGCAATCTTCGACCATGTGTCCAAAGTTGTTACATTTGTAACATTCCACTTGAGTGCTCAAAGATTCAAACTTGTTGTAACTTCTTCTTTGTGTTTCACTAGGCCTTCTTGGATAACCCTTTTGTGTATGACTTTCAAAGTTGTTTATGTTCCCGTTGTTAGCTCTTCAATTCACAGCTTTATGTCCAAAATTATTACATGCATAACATAAACCAAAAAATATAGTTTGATACCTGGGAGTTGAAGATCTTATGAAAGGAGGTGCTCTGATGAATACTTCTTCTTCTTGAGGCCTATTTGTCTGTTGTTGATTCTGATATCTAAATCTTCTTGGTGGAGGAGTGTCTCTATAATCTTCCTTGTATATTTTCCTATCCCCTTTGATTTTTTCTGCATAGCTTTTTGGATATGTTTCTTGCTCTGTTCTTCCGGAGCTTGATCCATTTTCTTTTTAATTTTATCCAAGTCTGGACTTGTCAAGATGATATTTTTTACTGTTGATAATGTCATCCAAAACTTTTGAGCTATTCTGCATAATTTTCTTTTGAATATCCTTTCTTAATGTGACAATCTTTGCTTCCAAATTTTCGATGATCCTGTCCTTTTCTTCTAGTTGTTCTTTGAGTGCTTCTTCAATTCTTTTATCTTCTTCTATTTGAACCTTCAAATTTGTGATCATTTGTTCTAGTTCTTGAGTGTATTATTTCTTGTCTAGTTCTGCTTGTAGTTTCTTGTTTTTATTCTTTTCTCTTCTGATAACTTGTATGGCACACATCAATTCTTCTCGGTAGTCAACTTTTGCCTCTTCAATTTCTTCTTTGGCTTCTTCATATTCTTCTTCAGAGTCTTCTTTATCAAAGTCTTCTACTTCCATGAATAAAACTCTTCTTGTCTCACTGTCACCGACTTCATCTTCATCTGATGATGAGATGTCTTCTTTGGTGCATAAGTTTTTCTTGAAAACTTTCTTTGTAGTTATTTTTCCTTTATATGTTTGTTTTCCTTTTGAGTAACCTTCATCATTTCTCTTTTTATTATGAGGAATTTTTTTAGCAAAATGACCAATACTATCACAATTAAAACAAATTAAAGGAAGCTTACCTCTATACCTACCGTCGGTTCCCCTGTTCAGTGTTTTGACGAAGCTGGTGTTACAGGTGAATCCTCCCGTGGACAAGCGGATTCCCTCTTGGTATCTAGACCCATAAAACCAAGACAGAAAGGGTGCTATCATTGGTCACTGACATCCTTTCAGATCTAATTAATCTAATAAATGAAGAGGAAGAAGAAAAGTGTACCTTTTTAAATGGCGTCTGTCCTCGCAAAGTCCAAGTTGAACTTCAAGCCCAAGCTCCTCGATAGGTCCTGTGGGACAAAAAAAGATAAAACAAGCTTCCTATTCTACTGATATTAGCTCAAATACATATCTATCTATTAGAGACAAGTTTATATGGAACAAACACAAACTTGAAAAAAACAAGCCAAGTGTATATGTGTATTAATGAGAACAAATTAAGAGTACTTACAATCCTTTGATGACGGTGCAACAACTTATTCCAGCTCTCCTTGCCCAACCCCTTTGCTCAAGCAATCTACATTGATTATGCTTCAATTACATCTCACTTATGGGATCATAATTTTGGTGCAATTCTCAATCTCCATCTATTTACTGTATGTTTCCTATGAGATCATAGGTTTCATACCTCCAATCTTTTCATGTATCATGTACCTTTCACCATGAGAAGGCCTCCTTATATAATCTTGGAGAGACCCAACCACTTAAGAGATATTTGGGATAAGTTGAGGATTCCTCTCCTTCAGTTGTGGATCTTCCCTAAGATCATACCTTGAACTCATATTCGAATCCAACCAACTTCAGAGATTGAGGGGATCCTTCCCTGATTTCCTCCAACAAACCAAATTTCACCCAAAATAGGCCAGCACTCCCTCAAAAGGGACCCAGAGAATTGGAACACTCCCCTAGAAGAGGGTACAGAGTGCCAATGCTACCTGACAGTATGTAGGGGAGCGCTCCTTTCCAAATTTGAATTTTGAGTGGCTTTTTCCAGTGGCAAAAGGCTTGTACTCCTTGTCAATTGATTTCTCCTCTTCAAAACTAGTCTTTGAGGTGTATTAAGTGTCCTTATGATGTCGATAGAGGCACGACATAGGAAATATGGCAGTATGATGTTTGTGACACTTATGTTCAAGATGCGACACTTGCGGACAAGATGCAACACTTACAACACTTGTAATGACGACACTCGTGACACTATTGAAGTGAGTAATTTTGATGTGTAACAGATTTCCACCCAAAGTGCGAAGTCAAAAGACGATGATGACTGAAGTACTTTATAGACTTTTTTGAGCAAGGGTATGGATGCAGAGAGGCTGGTAGAAGCTACACACAACCATCAAACAAATATTATGACATGTTTCAAACCCAAGGAAGACATACCTATGCTTGAGTGATAAAGACATTTTAGGTATGGATGCCATAAAATACACTATGGATCCATAATTGTATTGAAAAAAGGGTATAGCCACTGAAGACACAATGTGGATATATACTCCCATGACATGAACTGATCGTAGCCATGAAAAATACACTGTGTATCTATGAGATGACAAGACATAGCCACAGACTAATACAAAGTGGATCTATGTGACAGTATGTGTGTCAATATGCAAGAGAAACTCCATCACAACCTGGGTAAAGTATATATCATAGTGAATGAATCAACCGAAGGTATTCTTACCAATCCTGATGTAGTATGAATCTAACCATGTGAATAGATGTCCTGATGTTGAACATGGTAGAAACCACTTGATTACCGGTCAATGATGTAAACCATTAACAAGCACGAGGGAAATCACCATTGATGTCAATGATTCCCAAGGTACCCTAGTACATTCCAATGAATGTGAATAGATGAGATGAATTCAAACATCTGTGGAATCATCTGATCAAAGGTCAATGATGTAAACCTATTTTCAGACATGAGGAGGCTTGCCATTGAGGCATGAAAATCCCAAAGTACTAACTGGTTTCTAAGTCTAGCTCCTGGATAATGTGCTGAAGTCGATAGGAATAGACTCATAGAAGAAAGGCCTTGATGTATCCCCCATCAACAACATGAAACAGAGACAGAGATGTAATTGGTAGATCAAATGAAAATGGACTGACATGGGTATTGAAACAAGATATTTGTGATGGCTGACTCTCGAGGCAGATACTTCCCTTGAACACTGAGGCACAACAGCAAAAACATGACATGGACAAAAACATGATGATGCAGTGGACACTGCGACTTTCGTCAAGTGACCCAAAGGAGTAAGAAAACTTAGAGGATTGGTTCAGCAGAGGTTCAGCAGATTGAAATGCATGCAAAGATAAAATTTCATGGTCAAGGGCGACTGTAAGGTCACTAGTAATGTTCTCAAAAATTGCTTGGCTTGCTTCCTTCAATTTTTCTCCCATCTAGATAGACAAGTACCTCTTTTTAATTTAACGAGATCGAGGAGGGTAACACATGCTCGATATAACTCATCTTCGGTAAGTCCCTCTTCCTTTGTTTAACGAATTGGAAGAAGTAAGGGTTCGATCCCATATGGGCCCTTCAATGTATGATTGTTTAACGAGTCCAGAGAAGGTAAACTCGGTTGTTTTTCATATTTAGAGAGTCTGAAAATGACTTAAATACGACTCCAATTTTTTCCTTTTTCGTAATGTTTGTCTCACGAGGCCGAAAAAGAGATAAACTATCACTCGAAAGATGCCTTTTAAAACCTTTTAACGAGTGTGAAAGGAAGCAAGATCACTCGAAAATCTTTTCATGTTTAGAGAGTCTAAAAATATCTTAAAAGAGACTCTAGGGGGTTCATTTTTTGTATATCCATGCGAGCCCAAAAAAGAGATAAAAGGTTTCTCGGTTACATTCTCATGTTTTTATGAGCACAAGAAAGAACAAATACTAAGCTTGATACGCCCCCAACTTGAAATCTAGTGGCTTAACTTCAGAATGATCATCAAAGGTTAGAGACATGCCCCCCAAGCTTCAATTCATTCACCGACTTTGGGGTTGTCACCAATTTTTGTAGTAGATGGAGAAAACAGATACAGGTGGATGAAGTTAAGGTTCAAATACGAGACCTAATGAAAGACTCGACTCGACATCTATGAGATCTGGCAAAAGACTCGACCTGATAGGAGAGGTGACTATTTCATTTTTTAACGAGATTGACACAAGAAAAGAACTATGCTTAGGGATTCAGGTTCAGTCCTCAGAGTTCTATTTCATTTTTTAACGAGCTTTCTACACAGAGGAAAATTATGCTCAAAGATTTTGTTTCATTTTTTAACGATCTTTCCACAGAGAGGATAACTGTGCTCGTGACCTTTGTTTCATTGTTTAATGAGCTTTCCATAGAGAGGGAAAATATGCTCATGGACTCTTCTTGATCATGGCTTCCAAAAGGATAATTCTCTGGAAGGACACCATGCCAAGGGACAAAAATCGGTCATGGATTCCAAGAGATCTTCACTGGATGGAAGAAGAAAGCTATTGAAACTGGATGGAGTCACCAATTTTTGTTACAGGTGAATCCTCCCGTGGACAAGCAAATTCCCTCTTAGTATCTAGACCCCTAAAACCAAGACAAAAAGAGTTCTATCATTGGTCAATGACATCCTTTTAGATCTAATTAAGCTAATTAATCAAGAGGAAGAAGAAAAGTGTACCTTTTAAAATGGCGTTTGTCCTCGCAAAGTCCAAGTTGAGCTTCAATCCCAAGCTCCTCGATAGGTCCTGTAGAACAAACAAAGATACAACAAGATTCCTATTCGACTAAAATTATCTCGAATACAGATCTATCTACTAGAGACAAGTTTATGTGGAACAAACACAAACTTGAAAGAAACAGGCCAAGCATATATGTATATTAATGATAACAAATGAAGAGTACTTACAATCCTTTGTTGAAGGTGCAGCAACTTCTTTCAGCTCTCGTTGTCCAACCCCTTTTCTCAAGTAATCTACATTGATTATGCTTCAATGGAATCTTACTTATGGGATCATAAGTTTGGTGTAATTCTCGATCTCCATATATTTACTGTATGTTGCCTATGATATCATAGGTTTCATACCTCCAATATTTTCATGTATCATGTACCTTTCACCATGAGAAGGCCTCCTTATATAATCTTGGAGACACCCAACCACTTGAGAGATCTTTTGGATAAGTTGTGTATTCCTCTCCTTCAGTTGTGGATCTTCCCTAAGATCATGCCTTGAACTCATATTCGAGTCCAACCAACTTCAGAGATTGAGGGGATCCTTCCCTGATTTCCTCCAACAAACCAAATTTCATCCAAAGAAGGCCAATGCTCCCTCAAAATGGACCCAGAGAATTGGAACGCTCCCCTAGAAGAGGGTATATAGTGCCAACGCTCCCTAACAATATGTAGGGGAGTGCTCCTTTCCAAATTTGACTTTTGAGTGGATTTTTCCAATGGAAAAAGGATTGTACTCCTTGTCTTTGAGGTTTCTTAAGTGTCCTTATGATGTCATTAGAGGCACAACATAGGCAAGATGGCAGTATGATGTTTCTAACACTTGCGGGCAAGATGCGACACTTACAACACTTGTAATGACGAAACTCACGACACTATTGAAGTGAGTAATTTTGATGTGTAACAGTTGGCCACTTCTTCACCATCTTCTGAGACGTCACTATTGTTGCTATGTTCTTCTTGTTTCTTTTCCTTTTTCTTTGATCTTTTTGATGCTTTGAAAGATGATTCTTTTACATCTGGATTTTCTTGTTCAGTTCTCATTTCATATGTTGTGAATATTACATGTAGTTTGTCCATGCTTATTAAGTTTAGATCTGGTCTTTCATCTAGTGTTGATATCTTAGGGTCAAATCTCATAGGAAGAGATCTTAGTACCTTTTGAACAATTACAGATTATTCGATTTCTTCTCCCAATCCTATGATTGCATTCACTATTTCATCGACTCGTAAGAAGTAGGCTGCAATATTCTCATCTTCCTTCATCTTTAGTTGTTCGAACTGACCTCTATAACTTTGAAGCTTTGTTTCTTTGACTTTTGAATCTCCTTCATAAATATTTCGAAGCTTGTCCCAAATATCTTTAGCAGATTTAAAATGTGAAACTTTGGTGAATATCGTTTCACTGAGACCATTCAGAAGTGAATTTGTGGCTTTGTAATTATTCTGACCGAGTTTCACTGCTTTGTCATTTGTTGGTGGAACTGCTGGTGTTGTGTATCCATCTACAATTGATTGCCAAATTTAAAATCCATGTGCCTGTATATATGTCTTCATCCTTATGCTCCAAAAAACATACTTATGTCCATCAAACAATGGTATTCCATTTTTATACAATTTGTTTCTCTCCATGATCTACCTTTCAGTGGTTAAATTGATTTCTGAAGGAACTTTCTCTGATACTAATTGTTGGATTACTGAGAGGGGGGGTGAATCAATAATAGAGCAATAATCATCTATTTTAAACCAAATAATACAAGTTTTATATCAATGTAGAATTATCATCCAATAATATGAAATGAACAAATGAGAAATCATACACATACAGAGTACACCAATGTTTTACGTGGAAACCCAAAGCGGGAGAAAACCACAAAATGTTTTTTCTTATATGTCTTGAAGAATTACATTCATTGGAAGCACCAAATTCCTTTGTTTTCTAGCTGAAACTGGAATGAGGCTCCAAACCCCTAGTTTCTCAGGCTACAACCCAAGGGAAGCTCCAACTCCCCAATTATCTAGCTACAACTAGAAGGAGGCTACAACCCCCTATGTTCTCCGATTACAACCGAAAGGTGGCTACAACCACATGTCCTTGCCCCATCCAACCACCCCGAAGTAGAAGTAGAATAATGGAACCATTTTCAAACTATCATTGTGAGATATACCGATGTAAACCTATACCAATAAACCTGAACCATGCATAAACCAAGCATCAAACTGTAACTCAACCTGTACCATAAACAAGTGCATCAACCATGCACCAACTTGTAATCAACATGTACCATAAAAAAGTGAAACCAACCATGTACCAAGTATGTACCAAAAATGTGTCAACTAATCATCAAATGTGACTCATCAATATGTACCAACATCATCAACTATACACCTCATGTATGTGCCAACTCATCCACTATTTGTCTCAACCATGTACCCAACATGTACCTTAACCAAAAGCCCTCATCAATTTCATCATCCAAATATGATTTGTTAATTTTTAATAGACCTGTTGTATATGATAACATACCTGCAAACCTTCCTTAACTTTAACAACAAGAGACTAGCATCTTCATCAAACTTTTCTTTAGTCTCACATGACTAGTTTTGGATTAGTCAACAACCTTAACTTGAAATAATAATAACTTTGTACCTGTAATGAATAAAGATCTGAAACTGATAAAAAATGTTCTTCAGTGTGTTTTATGCAATTCCTCCAGGTGTGACTTCTTGGAACCTCTCAGAAAAGGATTTATAGCAAAAATCGCATACCTTGCTAAATTTTGGCTTATTCTAGAGAGAGACCTTGTAGAGCGTGCCCTGCACGGAATATTTTTTGAATCAATCTGAAACTATTACACATAATACTAAAGATGGTATTATAACCAAAACATTTTTTCTTACTGAATTTGGATCTGTTATGAATAATTTATGACATTTTTACCTGAAACACTTGTTTTAGACTAGTTTCAGGACTAGCCACAAACCCTATTTTCCACGGAGTGTAAATCCAAAAATAAAATGACCCACAAGATAAATTGTTTACCACAGATACTTGGATATGTTTCCTCAGTGGAATAGAAATTTCATGGTCTGAATCATTCTAGAAAAAAAATTATTGCAAAAATGGTGAGATGACCTATAAATAGCATACCTTAGAAAGCATCATCAAAAGAATTTATCCTTCCTTGAATTCTGGCCTTCGTTTCTTCACCTTCCCTCATAAATTCAGCTTATATGTCCTTTGTTTACCTCAGAAACCTATAGATATTCAATATTCTCAAGAGTGATCTAAAATGAGAGAGCCTTGCCTCTTATTTATACTCTCCAAGTAGCTTCCCTAAAAACATCTTCTAGGTCACTTTGCCCACTTTCCTTATTTTAGGGTTAACCCACTTCTAATTTTTCCATTAAATTTATTATTTAAATAATTTATTTTGTATTCACTTTGAATTATAGTACACTCATCTATTCACTTTATTAT
>SNQJ01S0053731.1:102613-117135 GCA_010110895.2 Picea sitchensis
ATCTTCTCATGGATGCGAGTAGTGGCCACATCTCTTCTCAAAGATCAGTTACCAGCGCCCTATCTAGTTTATTTCCATTCTGTCTGTAAGCATATTTCAGTCATTTGTTATTAATGAAATGAAGTCTTATTTCTGCTGCATCTCTATGTTTATGTGTATTTATGTATTTCATTGTGTTCCTACATAAATCTGGATCATTCGTCTAAGGTGGTAATGAAGGGAAAAAATGAGAGGTGAAATACTTACATGAAGTCTTTCTCAGGACCACCCACCCTGGGTGTTTCCCTCCCTTAGCTTCCTAGATGGCCAAAATGGCCCGGGGGGTGAAAATTATGGACAATAGGATGAAAATAAGCTCGCAATTTTTTAGAAAAACGAACTAAATAAAGAGAACAATGAGTTTTTCTCTCCCTTAAAGCGTTGGAAAATGGACCAGAATGGATTCTCAGTGTAAACCGGGGTCCTGGACAATTAACCAATGGATGCCTCAAGTGAAATAATGAAAAGCAAGAGTGGAACGTGAGCTTAAAATCTACAACCAAGTCCTTTTAGATGTTTTTAAATTGAGAAAAACAAGTTGTTTGAAGATTTTAAGACGGGGAAACAATCCCAGAATGGCTTGATACCCCCTGGGGTGACCCGGGAAGTGATCCCAGAAGAATGTCAAATAAAAAAGGGGGCTATAAAAGGAGATGAAAAACCTTTTTACAAGTTGTTACAGCTATGTTTGGAATAGTATTTACAACTTCAATTTTTGGTTCGTGGATGAAGGTGGATTGAAAAAAGGTTTGACTTTAAATGTAATTTATTGGTGAATTTTTAGTTACTAACACATGCATTGTCCACCACACTATTTTGAAGGTTGTCCGAATCAGGAAAACACATCTTGGAATTGTTACAACCAGTATAAGAAGAGTAGTCTTATCATACCACAATGGTTAGGTTGAAGAGTTCCCCATGCAGTTTAGAGAAGCAAGGATTATCCACTTCTCGTCACTAGCACTTTCAGGCTCTTAAATCCTTTTGGATGGAAGAAGGATACCTGTGAAAAGGAAGAGGCCCACGACCCCCCTAAGGGGAGTTTTAGCTGAGTTTACCCAAGCAGAGTAGTATTCCAACCAAGCTAATCTATTCAACTCCTTGAACATGTGGTACTAAGGAAAGAACACTCGATTTATACTAACTAGACAACTTCGTAGGGGCTCTTGATGAAGACTCCCTGGATTTGACTCTTAGTATCCTATAAAATTGAAATTGCTTGAAATAAAGGAATAGACCATCCACGTGGTGAGGTCACTGTTGAGGAAAAGATATGAAATGATCTTACTCAAGAATTTTCAGATCTTGCTTGGCTAAAGAAAGATAGACGGGAATATCACCCTAGATTTATAGCCATAAAAAATGTTATCCTAATTCACAAGTATTGTTTACAAGTGCTTAGGATGGTTTTTTATAAATAAAATCTTACTGAAAATTTCATTATTTATGTTTTTTTTCTGAACATATCAGATGTTGAAATAAATATAGAGACAAAAGTAAAGACACCAAGTCAATAATCAAAATAGATGAGACATAAAACAATCCTTTATTTCATTCCAATTCATCAAAGAATCGTTATCTTTACAAAATTTCCTGAGGAATTTTTGGACCAAAGTCAAACTTAGACGTCCTTGATGAAACATACAAAAGGACTTCTGACAGAAAATAAAAAATTGAACTTTAAAAAATGGATCATCTTTCCATAGATTGTTGCCCACTCAACTTTGCACAATAGCCTTTGTCATTCATGAAATCTAATTCACAAACAGACAAGTCTACACAGACTATCAAAGATAGATCAACACCTCTGAAAAACAAGTGTCTGAATGATGTAATTCAGCCCTAAATCCTGTTGTCTACAATATGACCCTACTATCATAAAAAAGAATTAGGCTTCTAATGAATGAAGGAATGAATGAAAACTGAATTATCTCAACAGAAACTCAAAGAGCAAACCTTAGTATGCTTCTCCTTCTATTCTCCTCTTGTTCCTCCCTTGCCTTTTGCCTTTAAGAAAATTAGAATTGGTTAAAGTAGTTGAACTAATTCCTTAGTTATGTTAACTAAAACTCAACCAACTTTTTAGTTAAGGGGGAAAAGTAATAAATCATAATAAGGGTTTTTAAAATAAATAATAACTAGTAGGTGGGACCCCTTGTGACTCCCTCTAGCTTTTAACAATCATAACACAACTAGTTAATCAAACAAAACATCCCTCCTTGTGACTCACATCATCACATTCATATTTGAAAATTTATCTCAATGATAGTTATTTCCAAAATATATTACCCACATAACCAAAAAAATGAGTTGTCTGAAATTTCAGAAGTCAACTATTCTCAACAATTAATAAATAAAAACTTATTAATTCAGAAGGCCTAGGTTGGACAACTCCTTGGCCAATCCAATTAAAAAACCTAGCTTGAAATAGTTGGCCTAACTCTTGTGAGTCTACATCAAAGTGTATAGAGAATCTTGGCCTTCTAGGGCCCCTGTTCAAATTACCTCTTCCTTGGTTACCTCTACCATGGATACCTCTGCTGAAAAATCTCATTCCCGTATGCATAATTGATTATCAAATAGTTTCTTTAACAACCATACAAGACAACTCTTTTTAAATATGAAATAAAATTTGGCTCAGCAACATATCAGACTCATGCAATCCAATCGATACAAATTGTTTAATAGTTGTCAATGAGAAGGGGGTGAACAAAGGTTATGGGATATGGGAGGGGTCGTATTGAGCAAGAAATGTTAAAATGAGGGGGAGAAAGACCATGATTACTGCTCACAGACAAAAAACAATCAATTGTAATGTAAAGCAAAGAATATGTCACTTTAATCCATCCCTTCGATCTTAAACTATCATAATACAGAGCTTCCTTTAATTGTAATTAAATTTTAGGAACAGGGAGTGGATAATGAATATGGGAAGGTGAGGGGATTGTAATGTGCAAAAAATGAAATAATGGTAGGGAAAAGAGAGAATATTATTCGAAAAATTAATTAAGTAATCCATAAAGCAGTTATGTATTCAAAACCACTATCCCAACATCAATTAAACAATTAATGTGTCAATTAAACAATATTGTGTGTTAAAACTTGTTCATCGTCCACATTTAAATCTTCAACTCTTTTAATTAATGCAGTTTCATCATACTCAAAATCAATATGCCTTCCAAACATCCTGTATAAAAATTGTGTTTCCTCTCATTTCTTCCATTTAATATTTAAAACAAAATTTCAATGAACACACATTCATTTGTTTCAAATATGTTCAGCATCAAAACTTTAACCACTTTCCATAACTATATTCCTCAAATCAAATACAACCACGACTCTTTTAAAACATGCCCGATTGTATTCCTTCAACCAATTTAACAATTAAATTGCAATGAAACCATACTACTAAAAATCACGTGCCCATCTCTGATGGTGCAATAAAATGATATGATGCACGATATCCATAAATCATACACAGTGGACAGCCAAGCCACAATCATCAATACTTCAAATTGAAATAATCTCGATCGGGCAATTAAAACAAACAACAACAATGACCAATATTTCAATTTACCACGTTGTAGGAAACATACAAACCAATGCATAACACAAAGAAGAATTTATGTGACTGTACATATCTAATTACTCCCAATCAAACCATAAAACAATGTTGAGTTATCAATCCAATTGTTACAACACAAGGAGGCAACGACTGTATGCCCATTTTCATTTCCTTTCACAACTTCTCTCAATCAACCAATTACACCATGTTGACTATTGATTCAACTATCATAACAAAATAAGGCATCAATTGTATAAAAATTATCATTTCCAATCACAAATCTCCAACCCTGCGATCAAACAGAGACGAGCCAACAATCAAAACCATTGTTAATACTACCCAACAAACTATAATAGTCAACCAGATAACCGACATAATCTGACTGTTGATTCAATCAAAATCGGGATTGGTACCAATTAATACAAGAAACTAGTCAAGGGTTCACTCGACCATTAAAACATAGGGAAACTGGAGTCAACCATATCAACACCAGGTGAGAACCCTTTGAGACAACGCGGTGGAAACACGACCACATAACCTTTATCTTGCAAGACAGGGTGAGAGTTCACACCAGATAGGGTATACCACAATGCAGAAGAGTAGAGGTTCCTTATTGGTTAGTGACCAACATAAAAAACGCACAGGGGAATAACCCTCGTGTCTTTTCCCAAAAAGTCGAATAATGGTGATATAAATATAGAGCCCAGGTAATAGCGACCAACCCTAAAGAAATCCTCTTGGCATAATAGCCACCATAAACAACTGTGCAGATACCACTAACATAAAACGAGCCCACGACCAGGTGGAAAATGATATTCAATGACCCAAAGGTGGTTCAAATCATACACATCAACCCCATAACACCGAATACGACTGGGTGTGGTTACAAATACAGTGAGGAGATGGTGAACAATTCCCAACCGAATGAAGCCCTCCAACCAAAACCCATAGAGACAACAGAGAGCCATCACAACTTCCATCACATAGAATAGTCAATGAAATTGTGACTTCAACCATCCAATTTTCCATTTTCAATGAATAACACACAAACAACCATTCAAAGAAACACCACGATTTTACGCAGTTGCCAACATCAAGAAAAACATAGACCAATACATCATTGAGCCAACATTTATTTCATAACCAGAGTGAGTTCATGGATGGGGGGAAAAAACATACATGTAACCAAGTGGCCTTTAAAAATGCGATCTTGGTCGATCAGTTCCTTCCTCGCCTGAATATCAGAGCTTAACCACAGCAAAAATCAATTGAACAATAACCAAGCTAGGGTGACTGCCAGTGGGAGAAGTATGGAGTGACGTGCAGTAAATGCACATCACTTTCATCCTCCCTTCATTCAATTATGTAGTGCACGACATCCATCCAACATTAATCCATGTCATTAACCCATACCTCCAAACTTGCATACATTGCTTGCCAAATGCACCACCTGATCCATACTAACCATTAATCCAAAACCATACTATAACATATATCACATGCGCCCATATATCTCAAATAAAATCATGTAGCCACTAACGTTATTAGTTAGGACTAACATCAACCCTTTTTAAATTTCAATTTATCATAGTATAGCATAGCATAGTATCGTATAACTCCTCTTTCTTGGATTTTTTTTATAGGTCCCTTTTCCATTGCTCTTATTTGTTGTTACTAACACGTATATTCTGCAGGTGTAACAAGTAATGAATCAAGGCACCAATAGAAAAGGTAATAACAGTTAACATAAGCCATCATGACATGGAATTTAGAGTTTAGAGCAACATAACCAACACATAACATGCATTATCCATCTATCATTATGTCGCAAAAACTAATATCACCATCAATCATGTAGAACCATGTAAGCATCATCGAAGCAACAACATAAAATGTGTAAAAAGACTATCTCTTATCCTCCAATCTACAAGGGGGTCCCACCTACTAGTATTATATATATCATTATCTTATAATAATAGGATTTTAGCAATACTTTGCGGGTGAAATCCTCGTTGCGATTTTTATCGTCAACAGTCACGTCTTGCTTTCACAAGCGTGCCTCCTGGTCACTGAATTTGAAATCTATCCAAAAATTTATACAGAGAGAAAGTAAATATGTGTGTGACATATATGTCATGGCTAAATAATATGTATATGTATGTAGCTAAATAGTATAAGTTTTGTTTTGAGTGTATGGGGCAGACCCCTAATTGTTTTCAAGTGTTTTGCAGTTTTTGAGTGTATTTAGCTTGTTGATTTTTGTATGGCCCCTTCAGGGCCAACCACCTATAGATTAGTGAATGAAAAATGATACAATGAAAGGATGACAAAATTAACTAATTACAAGTAAACGATTACACCATTCAAGCCAAAGGAATGGGTTGAGGCTCTTTGTGAACGGCAAGGCCACCATGTGCATGAAAGCCCCAATTGATTCCTTGTATGGGGATTGGAAGTTTACTGGTTGGAATTTATAAATAGTGATGATTATCTACGCAAGTATACATCAGATTTTATAAACAAAAATTTAGAAGTAAACTACTCAAACTATCTACACAAACAAAACATATCAACATGGATATGTGTGCCAAAAATTTTGGAATGAGTGCGAGTGAATATAAGGTGAATATGAGAGTGATTGGGTAGATTTACCAATCTGATTTGATGTTTTTTCTTTGCTGTCTTGCTGGCCCCTTTGCCTCAAATAGGTCTTTAGGTGGTCCCCAACCGCTTATGAGAAGCAAAGTAGGTGATCGGTTATGTCCTTGCAGGAAAACAAAAAAATTTTAGTATTTATATATGAAAAAATTGAATTAAATGAAACAAAAATTTGTATATAAAAGATAGATAACAACCAACTAAGATGGATGTCTCGTGGGGGGGAATTGACCAAAATGGTCAATTTTCATTTTTGGGACAGCAAGGCTAATGGTAGGAAAACATAAAAGAAATGTACATGAATGAAATAAGGAATCAAACAAGTATGAACAACCAACTAAGAATTTTATTTGAGGGTTTTCCTAAGGGGCCCTATGACTCCTAGCCACTAGCTAAGGCTGAAAACAATTGAATACTTCATAAAATATTCACTAAAACACATCAAACAAGTTAAACAAAGCTATTAGAAAATGAAAGCAAACAAGTTAAACCCAAGGAAGCAACAACAAACACCTAGCTAACCAATCCCTCCTAGAGATAGCTAACATAACAAGTATTTACTCCTACCACTCAACCCTTAACCAACAAGTGACACATCCAACAACTAAAATCTAAGAACTATCACACACACAAAGAGTCTTGGAAAATTTCAGCAGAGCTTTGTTACTATATTCATCCTCTCCTTTTTTACAATTCCAACCCTCTTATTTATAAAGGAGAGGTGAAGGATTAGGGTTAGGTCACAAGACACTTGTCACTTTTGGAAAAGTGACAAGTGGAACAACCCTAAAATTATTTTATATTTTTACCAAAAGGTAACCTTATCCTAAAAGGGAATCTTATCCAAAAGGTATCAAATCAAATCTGATTTGACCTCTTAATTACAATGTATACATACCAAAAAAGCAAATCATGCGAGACTACATATTACAAAAATTCATTTTTCATAAAATGACAAAATCAATATTCCACATCACCATTTGCCTTGGGTTTTGTTCCATCCCAACGGCTTGATTGTTGCCATGTTTTGCATCTATAGGTGAGGTGATTTAGGAAAGTTTCAGGCCATCCATGGTTGTCAGATTCACAGAGATGAAGCCCCAAGGTGTGGGGAAATTGCAGAGTTGCTTAGAAGGAAAAGGGGCCTTTGGGATTTGGTCATTGTATGTAAGGAAATTATCACTTTTAAGACTTAGTTATACCCCTTTTTCTTCCTATAAGTTTCCCTGTGATCTGATCGAAGCATGGCTTTGATTTTGGCTTGTTTCGGTGAGGGGACCCCCTAGGCATGAACCTTGAGAGGATTTTCCCTTGTACCGAGCAGCCAAAAAAAATAATTTTATTGTTCCCATGTTGTATCTCTCTCTACTAATTGCCTGTTGCCTTTCGTTTGGCGCAAATCCGACTCCGAATGAGTAAGATATGGCCCCAGAAAGGTACGCGGGAAGGAGTCGGTCGGGAAACTGATCAAGGAAAAATTTGAAATTGGGGAAATTTTTTGGGTTGGACACCAGAAATGACAGGCTTTTACAGTCCTGCATAGCTATAGCTGAAATGAGTTTTCCTCATCCGACCCAATTTGGCCTCCTTCCGACGTGTGCTTTTTGGGCCAATAATGAGTCCCTGTCGCTCTAGGACATGCCACTGAAATTATGGGCTGAATTTACTGCGGTGAATGCCATGGATTCATTCTTGACTTTTCCCCGGTCATTTCAACTATTCATGGGAGAAAATAGGCCTCCGTATGGTGAAGTTACGCAATTAAAAATGTCCAGTGACCCTGGGAGGGGGAATTTAAAAATTTTAATATATATTTTAGATATATAAATAAAATTTATTAAAAAAAATTAAGTTTTATTACAAATTTAAGAAAAAAAATAATATATATATACATTTTATATAAAAAATAAAAAAATAAAAATAAAAATAAAAAAAATCTAAAAATTTAAAACTAAATTAAATTATATATAAAACTTGTATAAAAAACAAAATTTAAATTTAAATTAACCCCAAACTAAACCCTCTACCCCAACACCCCTGGTCTCCCATACAACCAGGGAGGAACCCCAAAATGGAGATCGCGAGGAGGGAGAAGGGAGGATGTTGCGCTGGGTTTGGAGGAGCAAAGGGAGCAGGGTTGAGGTTTTGGGAGATAGGCGAAGAGGAGGGAGAGCTCGAGAAAAGGGGATGGAGAGTAGAGTGTGGAGGGGAAAAGGGGATACACATAGGTGAGGAAGAGTGGGGAGAGGCAGTGGAGCGCACGTGGAGGAGGGAGCAGAGGGAGGAGAGGTAAGAGAGTTTTTCGCGCAATGGTGGGAGGAGCTAAGGGGGGAGGCCATGCACAGAGGTGGAGGTAGTTGTGTATAGAGGGAGAGCGGTGGTTGGGAGAGGGCGGAGCATGTAGAGGGGGGAGGAGGGGATGGGGAGAAGGGGAGTAACTGGTGTGGAGGTTTCGCGGGAATGGGGAGAGATTTGTTTTGCGTAGTAAAGGGATAGAGGGGAGGGTTGTGAGGTGAAGGAGGTGGCAAGGTTTGGAGCACGCACGGGTGGAGGGCAGTGGGGGAAGGATGACTGGTGTATGAGGTATGCAAGCAAGAGGAGGTGGAGGATATGGAATGGGGAAGAAGAAGAGCGTGTTGGGAGTATGGGAAGTGGAAGTGGAGGGGGGAGACCATGCAGAGAAGGCGCGCACATTGAGGGGGTGGTGGTGGCGCCCCAATGGTGGATGGGTGTCCAACCACCCCAAATTTTTTTTTTTTTTTTTTTTGGTTTTTTAGGTTTTTTCTCCATAGTTAGGAGAGGGAGGTTTTGGGTTCAATCCCCCTCCCCTCCTATTTGATTTTTGGGCGGTTTCTTTGTTTTTTCAGTAGAGGAAAAGGGAGGGGGTTGGGGTTCAAATCCCATCCTTGCAAATGGCCATGCACAAGCCTGTAATTTAAGCCACAATCAATAATTTAATCCTCTAAAGGAGGCTTGGGCCTGGTGCCCAAGAGGGGTTTGAATCCCCTCCCCTTTGAATTTTGCCACACATAAAAATAACTGAATTCACCAACCAACAAATATGAACCATAAAACATAAAATTTGAACCGACAACCAACTTGAAATATGAACCAACATTGAGACAATCATTCTGAAAGAAGAAATAACACTCTTCTATGAAAAAATGTCACGACAACTAGCAAGTTTTTTCCTTTTGAATTGGGACTGACGGGGGTTTACCTGGCTTAGTTTCTGAAGGTTTTTGCATGGTAATGGATGGATTCTCAATGAATACCTACACTTTCTTCCAGGAAGCCTCCTTATTCCATTGAAGCCTGTTGCAGAGCTCCCTCTCCCCTTGGCCAAAATTCCAAAATGACTTGAGAGAGGGGAAAGGGGGGGTTTTGTATTTTCTAATTTTCCAAAAAAACAAATTGCCCCAATATTACATGAGTGAGGATGTGTGACCTCCCATTGAATTTCCAAAATTTATGATTTATTTTATTATTTTTCCACTATTTTTTTAATATCCCTTGAAAAATGTGCAAGTCAAAGTTTGACGTTGACTTTGACTTTGACCTTGCTGCTATTGACTTAGCCCCGAAAAGGTTTCCAAATGAGACAGAGTCGGAATTGGTCATATGGCATGTCGTTGGAAAGGTATCGATGATCCCATCGATAATATGCAGTCACCAATCTGAAATAATGGCATATCAACCCTCAATTTCAGCCTGGAACAATTGTCGGCCAAAAACCCCTGACTTGTTGGTGGGCTCACATGACACCCAATCTTACAAAAGGCGCCAAATCGCCATACAATATCCAATCGAGAAAAATGAGGTATAGTTGAAAAGGTATCTACATGTAATTCGACAAGGTGGCCATATATTTGTGTTTTGGGGCCATTAATGGTTTTTTTATCTGTCATGAAACCCTACTACATGAGTTGGTTTCCCCCCTTTTGCCGAAATAATTGACCAACTTGTGACAACTCTAACTGGTCCATATGAGGTCAGAATAAGTCAAATGAGTGTCCATTGGAAAGGTATTTTAGTTCTTTACTGCATGGAATCATTGAATCTCTGATTTAAAACTCTCTACCAAAACATTTTAAACCCCGAAGCACTGCAACCAATATGGTGTCTGAAATTCGTCATGAACTTGCGAAAGCTCATTCTTACCAACCGGGGGTTGAAACCAAGCATGGGATATATCGTTGGAAAGGTATAGAACTTCCCTAAACCATGTATGTTTTTTATTTTCCTTTTGAAAAATAAATTTGAACAGAATCGGACAAGGAAGTCACAACTATTGGTTTTGGCCATTCAGGTGACGCTAACTTTGCATCCTCTGTATGGGGTCATACGGACTCGGAATCAGACTCTTGATAGCCCGTTGGAAATTTTGTCCTGATACCTACAATATGGAATCATTTTATTTCCAAAATTGTGACCATAATTCTATTGGACAACTGAGATGGGGGGGTGAATCATTTGTTACCGTGCTTAAACAATTATGCTTATTTTAAACTCTTTGCAGAACACTTAATGTCAATCACAATAATGTAAGGAAGTAGAAATAGAACATTCAACATCATTCACACATATGAAATATCTGAGGAGGCGGATATTTCCTGGGGAAGCCCATAAAGGGTAAAAACCTCTTCTTCTTTTATATGATAAGTAATCTTTACATTAAACGCATTATCATGCCGCGAGAAACAACTCATAATGAGGCTACAACCTCTGTTTTGCAAAGTACTTTACTTCGAGCGCAGCTCAGGATTCTCTAGCACCCACTAGAAGGAAGAACCAACTCCACGGTTTCTCTAACACCCACTGGATTCTCTAGCACCCACTAGAAGGAAGAACCAACTCCCTGGTTTCTCTAACACCCACTAGAAGGAAGCACCAACTCCCTAAGAGTTCCAGCACCAACTGGATGGAAGAACCAACTTCCAATTACACAGGCACCGACCTGCATATCAGAGAACCGATAATCTCCCTTGCACCACCCTGCCACCCTGGTTTTTCTAGCTGCAACCAAATGGAAGCTACAACTCCATGTGTTCAGGAACCCACTTGAACCTCTGAGGACAACAGTCCTCCCTAGCACCTCCCAACCACTTTTAAATATAAAGTTTTCTATATATAATTTTATCACAGTGATATAATATTTATCAATGGCTTACCGGTCTTATCATTGTTCTTCTACACTTCTTTGATCTACCTGCATCAGTGTCTTCCTGTACATTCCCCTTACGCTTTATGTTCTTCTGCCTTTTATGCTCTGTGTGCCATGTCCCTTCAATGCACCATTCCTCTTCGGTGCATTTCGGCTGCTGCACTCTGCCTCCTTCTACGCACATAAATCCCTCTCAACAGAAACACCCATATCTTCTCTGCTCTACATATTTATACTATCTGTGCACCTTCTTCATCCTCCATGCACAGTGCCTCTACATTCTCTTCAACGTGCCACGGTTATTTTCATTGGGTTGTTCACTTCCACTTCAATTTTTTCTCTGCTTCGCTCGCTCAAGCATCAACACACTCTCTTTGTTCTTCATGTTCTACTCATGTCGAGTTCTCTACCTCATCATAATCGCAATTCCTCAGCTTTTCTAGCGATTATCCCATGCGTTCATCATCACTGGGTGTTATGCTGAGATTCCTTAGCCTCTCCAACAGTCAAGACTCTTTGTCTTCTCTGTCACAGTCGAGCTCATCCTCTCTGTTGTAGTTATAGGCTTCAATGCTCTTCCATCTGTCAATCGCCTCTATGAACAGTCTTCATTCCACTGGCAGATTCCTTGAGACTCTTCAGCTTCTCTAGCGATCACCCTGAAGTCTCTTCGAGTCCTCTGGCAGAAAAAATCAGTCGTTTCAAGAAGTTACACTGTGAACCTCCAAAAACCACATCAACAACTGAATCACCACTGATCGATTAACTCTGAAGAGCAACAATACCCCTTCGATCATATTCCTGAATAACCTGCACCGTTGAATCATAAATGATGGGTCTTGTGCTTATTTTTCCATTCCCAATTCAACATTTCGGCATTTCAGCATTCCTGTGGTGAGGCATCTCATCTCTCCAAGTCGTGATATCCGAAATGGATATTAGCTTTGTGCTACCTTCTCCCTTGAGAGTTCGTCGATGTGACCATAGGTTATGACCATGCGCCAATTCTGAACATGCATTTCGCATTTTGCGTTTCGGGGATTCTGTGATGAGTCGTCTTGACTCTCCATGTCCCAACCTTCGAAATGGAGCTTGTCTCTTCAAGCTCTTCTCTACAGCTCTTCGACGATGTGACCACCAGTGGTGACCAAGTTCTTATCCATACAACGCTTTCGCAATTTCGCATTTCGGCACTTCGAGACTCCTGTGGTGAAGAGTCTCGACTCTTGACTCCTCCAACCCCTGGTATCCAAAACTCTGGTCGATGTGCCTGTTTTGGGATTTTTGGCGTTTCTCATTTTGGTACTTTGGGACTCCTGTGATGAAGAGTCTTGACTCTTGACTCCTCCAACTCCCAATATCCAAAACTCCGGTTGATGTGCCTATTTCGGGATTTTTGGTGTTTCGCATTTCGACATTTCAAGACTCCTTTGATGAAGAGTCTCGACTCTTGACTCCTCCAACTCCCGGTATTTGAAACTCTAGTTGATGTGCCTATTTTGGGATTTTTGGCGTTTTGCATTTCAGCACTTTGGGACTCCTGTGATGAAGAGTATCGACTCTTGAATCCTCCAACTCTCGGTATCGGAAACTTCGGTTGATGTTCCTGTTTTGGGATTTTCGTCGTTTCGCATTTCGACACTTCGGGACTCCTGTGATGAAGAGTCTTGATTCTTGACTCCTCCAACTCCCAATATCTGAAACTCCAAAATGGAGTCTTTGTTTCTAATATCCAAAATGGAATTTATCTTCTAATCTTGCCATTCGATCATCGTTGTGATGTTGGTCGTGATCTTTTCCATCAATGACAAACACACATACACTACACTCTGCATGCACCTCTGGACTATCTCTTCTAGTCTTCATGAGCTTGCTCTGCTGCGTCTTCCCAAAATACTTATGGTGCCCACCTGACACATTATACCTGTACTCAAGCCATCATCATTGTTGTAGTTTCCATCAATGACAAGCATACGCTGCCTATAAAACATGCCAACAATCTCCCCCTTTGGCATTGATGGCAACAAAGGCACCCAGACCTGTTCTTTTCTCCCCCTTTGACATCAATGTCAAAGAAAACACGCTCCCCCTGAGCTATTGCAGTATTTTTCGGAGGTATCAGATATTCAATCAATAAAAACTCCCCCTAATAGGATGGACTCTCTTAGGTGTGAGATGGCATGACACCTAGCTTTTGTCGAAGATATTCAAATGGTGTCTTGGCTAGGGGTTTAGTAAATATGGTTGCAATTTGTTCTGTGGTTGGAATGTAATGGACCTGAACAATCTGATTGGTGACATGCTCTCTCAGAAAATGGTATTTTATGGGAATATGCTTGGTCTTGGAGTGGAATACAGGATTCTTGGACACACTGATGGCACTAGTGTTATCACAATGAATTGGAATCGTTGCAGCGTATTTTACCTCCAAGTCTGTAAGTGTCAGAATCATCCATAATACCTGAGTGCAACAGGTAGCAGCTGCAATGTACTCTGCCTCTGTAGTTGATAAAGAAATGGAACCTTGCTTTTTACTCAACCATGCTACTATAGAATTTCCTAAGAAGAACACACCTCCACTTGTGCTTTTCCTTTCATTCATGCAGTTAGCCCAATCGGCATCTGACTAGACTGATAATTGAAAATTCTGATTCTTAGGATACCATAGGCCATAGTTCATTGTTTCTTTCAAATATCTGAATATTCTTTTGACAGCTAGAAAATGACTATGTTTGTTAATTTTTCAAAATCCCAACCCAGTTTCAGTCTCGCTGTCTTTTCAGTCAAATTTAAATGCCAAACTCAGTTTCAGCACTGTTTCAGCATATGTTACAGCCCTGTGTTTTAGCATATACTCACAGCGGTGTTTCAGCATATGACTCAGCACTGTGTTTCAGCATATAAAAAACTTAACAGAAATAAATTTCAGAACTGAAACATGAGGATTCTGAATATCGTTTTCAACGCAGAAATAAAATATCAGCAATATGCAAAACTCAGAAAATATAGACACAAAGATATTCGGTCTAACTTCGACCCTGGAAAAACCCACAAGGGGAAAACCAGTTAGAGAGGGCTTTGTATTATTTATGAGCT
>SNQJ01S0053732.1:0-17580 GCA_010110895.2 Picea sitchensis
CTGCAACGGGGCTCGGCATTGGGGACACTACACTCTCCTTCCTTAGATGTGCAAGAATCAGATCACCAACTTCAAATTGAAGTTATCACCTGTGTTGATCTGCTCTCTGCTTGTATTCTTGACTTGAACTCTGCAATCGCTCCTTAATTCGGCTATGAAGCTCTTTCATTATTCTGCAAAGTCCTCTGCACTAGCACCCCTAAATTCATTTTGTTCTGAATCTTTTAATTCAAAAACTCCCCTTGGTTGCATTCCATATATAATCTGAAATGGACTCTGCCCTGTGCTTCTATTGAGTGAAACATTGTAAGAGAATTCCACCTGTGGTAGAATGTGATCCCATTGACTGTGGTGTTCAGTCAATAATCCCCTCAGCAAATCTCCCAAGCTTATGTTCACGACTTCTGTCTGCCCATCCGTCTGAGGATGATATGCTGAGATAAAAGACAAACTTGTCCCCAACTTCTTCCATAAGGTCCTCCAGAAATGTCCTATGAACTTGGTATCTCGATCAGACATGATACTCTTTGGCAAACCGTGAAGTCTGACGACTTCCTTGAAAAACAGGTTCGCAATATGAGTTGTGTCGTTGGTTTTCTGGCATGGTATGAAATGTGCCATCTTTGAAAATCTTTCGACTACCACAAAGATCGAATCACATCCTCTTTGTGTCATTGGCAGTCCCAATATGAAATCCATGCTCACTGCGTCCCACGGCCTTCCAGGTATGGGTAATGGTTGGTATAACCTTGTGTTCTACCTTTTTCCCTTCATGTACTGACAAATTCAACACCTGTCCACGAATTTCTTCACATCCATCCTCATCCTTGGCCAAAAATATGAGCTATTCAATTTTGAGAACGTTTAATCATGACCGAAGTGTCCGACCAATCCTCCATTGTGTTTTTCCTTCAGCAGGTTCCCCCTCATGGAGCATTTTGGAATACATAGTTGATTCCCCCTAAACAATAATCCATCTTGGATCATGTATTCAGTCCATTGGCTTCTATCCCTGAGAATTGGATTCTCAGATGCCTCATACACCTCCTTCAAATCTGGATCATCCCTGTACATTTCCTTCAGGTTATCAAAACCCAAAGTCTTGACTCTGAATTCCTGCATAAGCAAACATTTCCTGCTCAAAGCATCAACAACTTTGTTAGCAGTTCCAGAAATATGCTTAATCACAAGCATGTTTTTGGTTTAACTTCTCCTATCGAGTCACGAATTGTAAAGCGTAATTATCGTTGTACAAAACAAACTCCTTGGGAACCAAATAGTGTCTCCATTTATTCAGTTCTTGTATGACTGCATACAATTCTTTGTCATATGTGGAGTACTTAATCTTCGCTTCATTCAGTTTTTCACTTAAATATGCGACCAGCCTGTCGTCTTGGCTCAAGATCGCTCCAATTGCAAATCCACTCGCGTCACACCTGACCTGGAATGTCTTGCTAAAATCTAGCAAAACCAGAATTGGTTGCTCAATGATCTTCTTCTTCAGCAGATTGAAGCTCTTCTCTGCTTCCTCTGTCCAGTGAAAAGATTTATGTCTTTTCTTCACTGTATCCATCATTGGTGCACTAATTCCACTGAAGTTTCGGATGAATTTTTTGTAGAAGCTAGCCAAACCATGGAAGCTTCGTACTTCAAATACACTCTTTGGCAATGGCCAATTCTTAATCGCCTCTATCTTTTCTGAATCCATTTTCAGCTCATTTGCATAGATAACAAAACCCAAATAAATGAGTTTTGTCCTCATAAATGACGATTTCTTCACGTTGATTAGCAATTTCTCCTGTTGTAATCTCCTCATTACTGCAACTAAATGCTTTAAATGTTTTTCTTCTGTCTTGCTAAAAATTAATATATCGTCAAGATATACAATGATGAATTTCCTTATGAAATACTTCAGGACTTCGTTCATCAACCTCATGAAAGTATTGGGCACATTCATTAATCCAAATGGCATGACAAGACATTCATACAACCTCTCATTCGTCTTGAATTTTGTCTTCCATTCATCACCTTCTCTCATCTGAATTTGATGATACCCGCTTTTCAAATCAATTTTTGAAAAAAACTTTGCTCCACTCAAGCAATCCATCAAGTCACCCATCCTTGGCAATGGAAATTTGTATCTGATGGTAATATTATTGATTTCCCTTGAGTCTGTACACATTCTCTAGCCTCCATCTTTCTTTGGTTTGAGCACTGTCGGAACAGCGCATGGAATCAAGCTCTCTCGAATCAATCCTTTGTCCATTAAGTCTTGGACCTGTCTCTTAACTTCTTCATTTTCTTGCAGCATCAACCTGTACGCTTCTTTGTTCGGTAAACTGGCTCCAGGTATAAGATCAATATGATGGAATATACTCCTGATAGGTGGCAACGAACAAGGTAGTTCATCACTACTATATCAACAAATTCTTCCAGCAACTCCTGAATTTCTTCTGGTAAATCATCTATCCTTGTGCTGGTCAAAAAAATTATGGGCTTCCTGACCACAATAAATTGTGTGTCTTCCTTCTTATTAACCTCATTAAGAAGTTCCTTCCCACTCATGAGAAGTACAGTGTTTCTCATCTCTATTTTCACTTCTTTATCCTTAATCGGCAGCAACATGTGAGTCCTACCATTTTTTTCCAGGGTGTACGTGTTCTTTCTCCTATCATGAACCACATTTTTCTCATATTGCCATGGTCTACCCAACAATAGATGACAAACATCCATGGGAATGACATCACATAATATTTCATCTTTATATCCTCCTATTTTAAATTCAACTAAACATTGTTTAGTGACATTTACCTTATGTCCTTTTTGTAGCCATGAAACTATGTATGGGCTTGGATGTGCAACAGTTTCTAGCTCCAGCTTTTCTACCATCTCTGTAGATACTAGATTGTCTGTGCTACCACTATCCACTATGACTTTGCATACCATGTCTTTAGTTTTGCAAGTAGTCTGAAACAGATTGTTTCTTTGGGCCGAGTTCTCTGGTTCCTTCTCTGGTTTCAAGAGAACTTTCCTCATCATTAAGGATCTTCTGCCCTCAGCGTCTTCTGCCTCAACATTTTTCCCTTGAGCTTCAGCAATGTGAGTTTCACCACCATCTTTCTTCTTCTCCGGACACTCATAGGATTTATGTCCAATTTTTTCACAGACAAAGCATTTCACTTCACCTCCTCTGCCTCTTCCTCTTCCTCTGGCTCGAGGAAAAGTATTTCTATCAGCATATTGCCTTCCCTGTGAGCTTCCTCCTCTCTCAGGTTGAGTTTGAGGTTTCTTTCCCTCTTCTTTAGGTTTTTGAGTCCTATCTTGGGCAATTGTTTTGCCTTTGGCTTGACTTTTGCCTCGGCCTCTTTGACCTTGCTTTCAGTTCAACTTCTCTTCAGCTTTCAGAGCCATATGATAAGCATATTCCACATTTCGGATGGTCATCATGCTCATCTCATCTTGGATTTCATATCGTAGACCATTCATGTACCTGGAAACTTTTTCATCATCGCTTTCTCGATGACCTGCTCTGATGTTTATCCTGTAGAATTTTTCAGTGTATTCTTTCACTCACATCAGCTTCTGTCTCAAATTCTACATCCTCCGAAACAGAGTGATTTGATAATCCTTGGGTATAAATTTGGCTTTCATATTTGCAACCATTCTATCCCAGCTTTTGATTTTCTGCTTGCCCTTGCAGCGTCTATCAGTCTGGAGTTCATCCCACCATAGTGTTGCATGCCCTTTAAGTCTAGTAATGGCATGTTTGAATTTCTTATCTTCCTCGACATCCTCATAGTCGAAGTATTTGTCTAGAGCTCTAATCCAGTCTAGAAGTTCTTCAACATCCAAGTTGCCTTTGTACACTGGAATTTCCATTTTTTCTCTAGCACCTATCCTTGCAACAGCCCTGAATAGGTGTTTGTCTGTAGCATCTTCGATTGCAACTTCTTCTCCTTCATTTCCAGCTTCATTTTCACTTTCAGCCTCACTGATATCTCCAGCGTCGACTGTGTGCCTCTGTGTCGTCTCCATAGCATCAAGCCTAGCACGTAACTCACGCATTTCTCTTTCCACTGCTAGATCAAGCATTGGCCTATCTCTTCTTCTCGGTGGCATGGCTATAGAATTTTCTCATTCTCTCTCGGCTACAGAAAGCAAATAATTTGTTCTAAGATCTGATACCACTTGGTGCGTATCAAACTACTCCTTCTCCTGTAGCTCCTTTTGCCTGAAATATACAAACAAGNACAGGATCGTTCTAAATTTTCCTCGAGCCGAAGCGGCTCTCTCAGATTCCTATTGGAATCTCACGAATCTGATCCACAGGTCCTTCGTGAAAACCCGCCCTGCACAATTTAACACCAAGCGCGAGCCTCACATCCCCTTATGACCACAACATGGCCTTAACGCAAGCGCTCTTCATGACTCGCAATCTCGCGAGTTCGTGAGTCGAAGACCCTCAACTCCTCTTTCTCCAAATGTCGATACCCGAGATGACGATGCGGGTATGGATCCCTCCTTGCTAGCGCCTCTACAAGTGACCACCATCTAGGGCCTACTCTAGCACCCATCGCAACTCGCAACTTCGTGAGTTAGGGTGTTGAACCCTCATACTCCTCCTTTGTGAAACCCCGAGATGCGAAAGGTTGGCGATGGGTTGGCTCCTTCCAAAGTGATGTGTGTCCACCACCTGTCACCCGCTTCCACCTTTCTCTGAACATTTTATTGTTACGCCACCTGTCAACCACGTGGTCCCCACCTAACGGATGTTCTACATGTTCACATGAACTCTCGGCACTCGGTACTTCGTGGATTCTGTAGTTGAAAAGAAACTCTTTCAATCCCCGAACCCCCCGATACGCGATATCATGTGGAGGTTCTGATCCAACGGTCCTCCCGCGGCTTGGATCCAACGATTGAGTGTTCTCCCTTCTTGAACATAATTTCTATGTGACGGCTTCTATTTCTGCCTCCCTTTGAACACTTCAAAGGTGTTACTCCTCCTGAGCTTTCACTTGTAAACTCAAGCCTCCAAAAAGAGCCCTACTCGCACTCCTTGCGGCAAACTTTCAAATAATTCCCGGTTATTTGAGTCTTCGACCCCGTGCACTCTTTGCAATAGTGGTTCTTCAATATTCTTTCTGGATTTATAAATTCCAAGGCTTCAATTTGCCTACACACACCTTGCACGACTCTATGCTTCACCTGCACTTTAGCTACTATAAGAACAATGATACCTCTCTTGAGCTTTCTGAGATAAAACTTAGACCCTCGTCAACGCACACCTTGCGGACGTTCATTGCACTCCTTGCAGGAATCCTCAGAAAGAGAAACAATCGAAACTCATTCTACTTATCCTTCAGACTTCATACACTCCACATGAAATCATACATCCCACACAGCATTGAAACAAATGCATAACAGAGAAATAAAACAACTGTAAACATACCATTTAACAAATGTAAACAGTGAACATCATAACACCATGAAAGTTGAGTCGAAGCTTCATATATTAACTCAAGTTCTCTTGTACATGGGTTCTTCTCTACAACTCTCCAGCTTATCAATTCTTAATGATAATCCAAAGTTACAATGATACAAGGGTGAGGGTGTCTATATCCGTTTTCCCTCCTATATTTCTAAAACTATCTAATCTAACATTCATATCTACCTACTTTACATTAACAGACTTAAATGCCTAATACATCCAGCAGATGAGAGTAATCTCTCCATATATGTTCATATCTCTAAGACATAAATGTAAGTACGCTCTCCTAACTATTACATTAATGCTTCAAACTTCAAAATTTAAAACGTTTTCATAAAAACGTGCTCCTTTTTCCCATCCGCGCGTCCAGCTGTTTCCTTGGCTAGGCATGTGCTTTGGCTTGGTACGATGCTCCTGCATAAGATTTTTAATAAAATATTATTATTATTATTATTATTATTATTAATTATTATTATTGATTATGGTTAACATGTTTTACAGTTGTTGTTCATAGATGATCATTAATTAATACATTAATACATAATTAATTAATAGATTATTAAAGTATTAACACACTAATAAAATAATACATTAATAAAGTAGTAATACATTATTAGATTAATGTAATGTAGAAAATAAACTATTAATTTACATTAATGTTTAAAGTAACTTATTAATTAATTGATACATTATTAATTAATTAATTAATACATTAATACATTATTAATTAATACATTGCTAAACTATTAATACACTAACAAAGTAATACATTAATAATACATTATTATTACATTAATGTAATGTACAAATTGAAGTATTAATACATTAATGTATAATATAACAAGTATTAATGCATTAATGTATAATATAACAAGTATTAATACATTAATCATGTAATTAATTAATATATTGCTAAAGTATTAATACACTAATAAAGTAATTTACATAAATAATGCATTATTAAAGTACTAATACATTATTAAAGTAATAATACTTTAATAAATACATTATCAAAGACATATTTTCCAATCATTTTTTACTGAATTCCAGTTAAAAAGAGCCACGGGGGTTATGTTAAAAATGACACCATTTTAACTGAAATCCAATTAAAATGGCATCAATCGGCGTATATCAACCACTTTTTACTTAGTTGTGGTTGTTGCTAAAAAGTGGTTGATATACACCGATGATTGTCATTTTCCACCCTTTAATTATGGTTGACCATGACCATGGTTAACTTCCCTAGACCTTCGTTATGATTTACATTTACTATGCATGACCTTCAATACAATTGAACTTGATTGAGCATGGACATGGTTGAATGTCATTGACCATGGTTGATAATGGTTTATGTTTTTCACATAGAGATGTTGGGAAATGGTCCTCTCAATGGAATGTTGGGATATGTTTTTCACATTGTGACATTGGGTTGTGTACATCACATTACCACAATGGATTATCTTCATTAGATAATGACATTTGGAATATTTCTCAAATTATGACGAGAAACATTGGAATTGTCAGACATTTGGAAATGCTTCTCACATTCCGACAATGGTTAAGGGTTTGTTTGTCACATGACATCGTAAAGATTTGGTCGTCACATTGCAACGTAGGGTTTTTGTTTGACACAATGTGTTGTTGGAATAGGTTTGTCATAGTTTGATAGTGGGTTATGTTCATCGCATAATGACATTGGGAAATGGTAGTCTCACTGGAATGTTGGGCTATGTTTTCCACATTGTGACATGACATCATAAGGTTATGGTCGTCACATTGTGACGTAGGGTTTTTGTTTGACACAATGTTGTGTTGGAATAGGTTTTTCATAGTGTGACAGTGGGTTATATTCATCACATAATGATGTTGGGAAATGACCATATCACTAGAATGTTGGGTTTGTTTGTCACATTGCGACATTGGGTTGTGTACATCACATTATGACAATGGGTTATCTTCGCTAGACAATGGCATTTGGAAAATTTTCTCACATTATGATGATAGGATATTTGCCTCATACTACAAGGATGAGGTTATGGTAATCACATTACGACAACTAGTCTATGTTCATCACTATGTTCGTCACATTATGACGGTGGGGCTATGTTTGACACATAGCGACATTACTATGTTTGTCATATCGTGACACTACTATTTTCGTCACCTTGTAACATTACTATGTTCATCAATATGCGACGAAAAGGCTATGTTCGTCACATTGCGACAATATGGGTGTGCTTGTCACATTATGACGATGGGGCTATGTTTGTCACATTGCGACAATATGGGTATGTTCGTCACATTGCGACGACAAGGCTATGTTTGACACATTGTGACATTACTATGTTTGTCAGATTGTGACACTATTATGTTCGTCGCATTGAAACATTACTATGTTCATCGCTTTGTGACAACAAGGCTATGTTTGTAACATTACTATGTGTGACTAACATTACAATGTCTGTCACAATACGACGGTGGGTCTATGTTTGACACATCGCGACATTACTGCGTTTGTCATATTGTGACAATGGTATGTTCGTCACCTTGCAACATTACTATGTTCATCAATATGAGACAAAAAGACTATGTTTGTCACATTGTGATAATATGGGTATGTTTTTCACATTATGACAACGGGGCAATGTTCGTCACATTGCGACAATATGAGTTTGTTCATCACATTTCTACGACAAGGTTATGTTTGACACATTGTGACATTACTATGTTTGTCAGATTGTGACACTACTATGTTCGTCACATTGCAACATTACTATGTTCTTCTCTTTGTGACAACAAGGCTATGTTTATAACATTGTGACAATATGGGTATGTTTGTCACATTACCATGACAAGGCTATGTTTGTCACATTGCGATGACAGGGCTATGTTTGACACATTGCAACATTACTATGTTTATTAGATTGTGACACTATGTTCATCATATTGCAACATTACTATGTTCATTACTCTGTGATTGAGAGATTATGTTTGTCACATTGTGACAATATGGGTATGTTCATCACAATGTGACGACAGGCTATGCTCATCACATTAAGATGATAGGGATATGTTTGACGCATTGCAACATTACTATGTTTGTCAGATTGCAACACAATTATGTTCGTCACATTGGAACTTTACTATGTTCATCAATTTGCGACGACAAGGCTATGTTTGTCACATTGTGACAATATGGGTATGTTCGTAACATTATTATGATGGGGTTGTGTTTGTCACATTTCGACGATGGAACTTTGTTTGAAAAATTGTGACACTAATATGATTATCATATTATTATATTACTATGTTAGTCACATTGCAACATTACTATGATCATCACTTTGAGATGACAAGGTTGTGTTTGTCACATTGCGACAATATGGGTATGTTCATCACATTGCAACGATCGGTTATGTTTGTCACATTGCAACGATGGGGTATGTTCATCACATCACAACGATAGGTCTATGTTTGACACATTGCAACATTACTATGTTTATTAGATTGTGACACTACTATGTTCGTCAAATTGCAAAATTACTATGTTAATCACTTTGCGATGACAAGGCTATGTTCGTCACATTGCGACAATATCGCTATGTTTGTCACATTACGAAAGTGGGGCTATTGTCACATTACGACAACGAGGCTATGATAATCACATGACGACATTGCTATGTTTTTTAGATTGTGAGACTACTATGTTTGTCACATTGCAAGATTACTATGTTCGTCACTTTGCGATGACAAGTCTATGTTCGTCACATTGAACCAATATTGGCTATGTTTGTCACATTACGATGGTGGGATATGTTTGACATGTTGTGACATTACTATGGTTGTTATATTGTGACGTTATTATGGTCATCATGTCGCAATTTTCATTTTTGTTCATCATACTTGAATGTTGGGTCATGTTCGTCACATGACAAGGTTGGTTTATGTTCAACACATTACGAAAAATGAAGTTTTGACAAGTTTAAAAAAAAAAAAACTAATGAATCGTTTCCTTTGTCACAAAGATAGGAAATTTGAACCGATGTGATGTATTACATGGAATTCAACTTAAGATCATACTTGTTCTAAGGACATTGATATCAAATCATCCTTAATTTTACACATGCAGATTTTTACTTGTTCTAAAATCATCTTGAACATTGTAGATGATGAATTATACATGTTCTAAGGACATTGATAACAAATCATTTAATAATTTTTACTTGTCATAAGATCATTGATAACAAATCAATGCTAAAGTGTTACTAAATTATTGATAAAGTAATAAAGTAATACATTATTAATAAATTAACACATCATTAATTAATACATTGCTAAAGTATTACTACACTAATAATGTAATACATTAACAATACATTATTACATTAAAAACATTAAATGCATTACTAAAGTGTGAATACATTAAAGTATTAATAAAGTGATAAATAATACATTAAATTAAAATTAAAATTGTTAAATTATTATCATTACATTGTTATTATTAAATTATTATTATTTAAATTATCTTTCATTATTATTTTTTTATTATTATAAAATAAACCTTAATACAAATAGCATTAATTTTAAGAAAAACATAACCATAATTTTAATGGGAATAACTCTAACCCTAATAAGTATTAACAATAATTGAAATGTATAACCAGAGTTAACTTTCCTTTAAATTTTAATGCATTTATACTAAGATTAGTGTCTAAGGACCATAATTTTAATGGGAATAACTCTAACCCTAATCTCACTCTAACCCTAATAAGTATTAACAATAATTGAAATGTATAACAAGAGTGATAACTTTCCTTTAACTTTTAATGCATTTATACTAAGATTAGTGTCTAAGGCATCTTGAGCTTGTATTGATATTTATAATATTGTGAAATACATGCATAATGCATAAAATGCATTAATAAATACATTTCATTATTACCATAAAACAAAATTCATATTTATAAATATTGATATTTATAACTCATCTCACTTGTATTTATATTTATAATATTGTGAAAAACACTATTTACATATATAATTTTACAAACATTATTATTATAACACAAAAAAACCTAACATATATTAATTTTAATTTTTTATTTTTTAATAGATAAATTAATAAATTAATGCATAAATGCTAAAGTATTACTAAATTATTGATAAATTAATAAATAAATACATTATTAATAAATTATTAGGTTATTAAGAAATTAATACCTTATTAATTAATACATTGCTAAAGTATTACTATACTAATAAAGTAATACATTAACAATACATTATTACATTAATAATACATTAAATGCACCAATAAATACATTACTATAGTGTGGATAGATTAAATTAAATTAAAAATAAAAGTATTAAATGATTATCATTAAATTATTATTATTTAAATTATCTTTTTTATTATTATAAAATAAATCTTAATACAAATAACTTTAACTTTAATACAATCATAACCCTAATTTTAGTAGAAATAACCCTAACCTCAATCTCAATATAATCATAACTCTAATAACTATTAACAATAATAGAAATGTATAATAAAAATAATAACTTTTTTTTAAAATTTTAATACTTTAATAATAAGATTAGTGTCTAACTCATCCTCAATTTGTATTTATATTTATAATATTATAAAAAACAATATATTTACATATATAATGCATCAAATACATTATTACTATAAAGCACTATTTATATTTATAAATATTTATATTGTAACACATCTAAGTTTTTATTTGTATTTCTAATATTGTTAAAAACACTTTTTACATGTATAATTTTACTATCAAAATTATTATAGCACAAAAAATAAACATATATTAATTTTAACTTTTAATTTTTAAATAAATGAAAATTAAACATTATAACTAAATGTTAAATTGATTAAGGCACTTAAGCTGATGTAATTTTATATAGGATTTTCATAATACTCTCTGATAAATGCATGGAAATTTTATGTTTGATTTTCATAATGTTCTTTGATAAATGCATGGGGCGCAATATTTATCAATTCATCTTTTGTATTGGACTTTCATCGTTTTGGTCGCACCAATCTGTCATACATCCAACCATAGAATCGTCTTGAAAAATACTAATTTTAACATGCAACTTATTTTCTAATGTTTTTATTCAGTACAAAAATGTAAATTTTTGTTCAATATTATAATTAGATACCAGTTTTAACATGCAACACATTTTTACTGTTTTCATTCATTATAAAAATTCAAATATATAGTGAAAAAAAATTGTAAATTTTCGTTCAAAACCATAATTCACATATACAATGTAAAAACTAATGAATTTTTATAGTTGCAGGGTACTATTTTATGACTTATTCTCACCAGTTTACATGGCAACAAAATTTTAAGATAAAGACCTTATACAATAAGGCCAACCCCTATCAAAACACAAAAAAAGAGCATGCTAAAAATTGAAGTTTGGTTGTTCATTATCATTATGCACACCAGTGGTTGGTTCATTGGAGAAGAATTCGAGTCCGAATTGGTGCTTGCTATGGTTCCATTTCCATTAATGTTCCTACGATCAAGCTTTCTTCAGAATTTGGGGATCGCATAGTTCGCATCAGAATTTGGGTATCTCATGTTGATTACAATTCCATTAACCATCACTGTGTTAATTGAAACGCATGCTAGATTTGGCAACGTTTCACATCCTTAAAATCGTGGTCAACTGCTATATGTATTCATAAATGAGGAATTTATTAACATTAAATCATATTCATTGATTTGAGTGTATTTATAAATGCAAGTAACTTATTAATATTAAATCATATTCATTGATTTGAGTGTAAGAGGAAGAATATGTCAACATCTTTAATTGTTAGTCATAAGATTAGAATTTGTAATTAAAAGGCCGATTAAACCATCCATTCTAATAGGGAGAAACATATCGTCTAGATAAAATTTATGATCATGCATAAAATAACCAAGTACAGAAAGAAGATGAAAAAATAACTAAGTCTGACATTGAATGAAACAATGACACTAAAACACAAGGCAACAAACTACATACAAAAAAATTGATAAATTGATTAGTGCTGATATAACTCAGACTTTTAACACAACAGAATTTGCTTCATTCTTTCGACTATTCGCTATTTTGCAAGACGTCAAATCCTTGAGCAGAAAATGAATGAAGCATGAAAAAAACCTCACAAAGCTCCTTGCATACCTCTCAAATCCTTGTGCAGAAAATGAATGAAGCATGAAAAAAACCTCACAAAGCTCCTTGCATACCTCTCAAATCCTTGTGCAGAAAATGAATGAAGCATGAAAAAAACCTCACAAAGCTCCTTGCATACCTCTCTCATTAATTTTCCTCCTTTTGTTGGTCTCTTTGTTGCTTGTTTTATCTCATTTGATGAGTGGTTCCAACAATTAAGGCAGTTCTGAATCTAAATTTGATGAGTGGTTCCAACAGTTAGGGAAGTTCGAACTCGAAAGCAAATGAGCTAGAACCGCCTTCATTTAATAATATGCAATAAAGTTCTTTTAAGAAAATCTCATTATTCCACTCCTTAATGCACATGTCAATTTCTATCTTGGTCTTGGAGGGTTGGAGTATCTCTGCTTGAATTGGCCATTGTTTTTTCATTTCCGTAGGCATATGCATATATACATAGTAGACGTTATGGAATGCCAATGACAATGGTTGGAAAGGTAAAAACATCCATTTTCTTTTAACCTTCAGCACAGATTCTCGGATTTCATGATGCTCCTGTGTAGACAATAGAATTGATCTTTTTAACTCATCTTCATCAACTATTGGCTACGAATTTCCAATGGGGTTCAGATAATGCATTGTTAGCATGAAGAAAATATTATACGTAACAGTGAACCCTATGAGCTTTGTAATGCCAATCCAATACCTGCCTCCTCCTGCTATGCCTGCCTCCTGCTACACTAGTACCATTCTTGGTCTTAAGCGAAGTCACCTCTTGCAGGAAATCTACAACGCCTTTTCTCTCAGGGCATTTAAATCCCATGCTCTCAAAGAATTCCAGAACAAATTCTTGAGGTCCTTAGTACACGATATAACCTTTTGAGAGTAGAATTATATTTTCGAAGAGTTGGAAGGTTTTAGGTCAGGTTATAGAAGAGAAATGACCATTGTTTCCTTCATAACATGAAAGAAATGGGAGAAGCCTTAGATAATCTGATATGTGGTAGAGTTGTCCAACCCTATCAAAATTTCATCCATCATTATTATTATTTCTTCACCATATTTGTTGTATCAAAATTAAGGGTCTGCACTCCTTCCATATCCTTGCTAAGAGCCTCTAATTCATCCTGGAAGATACCCCAATTGTCATCTTGAACGATATTGTTATTTCTTAATCTGAACCAAAATACGGTCATGCCAGCTACGTATCCAATCATTTAGAAACATAACCAATTTTGAGTTTCGACAGACCTCCTCAAAAGTTTCAGGTTGATATTTATCTGTCTACAGCGAATTGTTCATGTTGATTGGTCTATTACAATCTCCACTACTAATGCGATGGAAATAAGACAAGAGCCCTTTTCTTTCTTTCTTTAAAAAAAAAGGGTCATCTAGAGATAATTTGTAGTCTATCTCTTTCAATGAATTAACTGATACAATAGAATCTGTACATTTTGTGTGTGACTCTCTATGTATGCAAATAACGACTCAATTAACTTTTCAATCCTGTCTAAGCCACCAAAATACTCAGGCAGATCATCCAATGATTGAGACTTCTGATAAGGAAACTTTTCTTCAGTGGAGGATGACAATTTACTGGAGTTGTAAAAACCACTAAACTCTCAGGTATCGTAAAAGGAAGAGCCACGAGGAAGCTCGATGATGAAAACTTGTTGTCACTGCAGACACTCACAAAATGGAATGTAATATGGCACCTTGTGAGTAGAAACTTCAAGGAGAGAATCTATAGCTTTGAGATCTAGAAACGATATACTTGGAAATTCATATTTTCTTGCATCTCCATCACAATCAAAGCCATAAAAATCTTCTTCAAGGATAGGTAGTGATTCGAGAGTTCACATCTCCAACAGACTCGTCAACGCTAGGCTTAAGCAAATTGTCTTATAGTAATGTGTTTGAAATTTATCAAGCAGAAGCAAGCAATTGCTTATAATTGTGATTCCCCTCATCATTTTCCACTGCCACTCTTCTTTGTGTTTCCATATCCAAATCAACTCCTACATTTGTTTATTGAGAATCACTATGTAACCAGAAGACTGCTCTTCATTTTTATATTTTTCATCTTTCTTCAAATGACTGACAATATATGCATGAATCTTAGTTGTTCGAGCGTGCTTGACAAATTCATTTATACCATGATCACATGATTTCTTAGGAATGTCTTTCAAATCAACTAGAAGATCATCATGCTCTTTTTCAAAAATCTCCTTCCTCATTGGACCTAAAAGAGCCTCATATATTGGTTTGTCATTGAATGACCCAACGTATATTCTTGTAACTTAAAAAATATCCAATACTTTCCCTATGAACCATATCAAAACTCCATATACCCTCATTAGATGTTGTGTATTAAAAGATCATAACCTTAAAGGTATGATACAACATTTATGAAATAATGTTATTATTAATGTCATTATTAGGAAAAAGAGAGGCATGAGAAATATCTTTGAAAAGTGAGTAATGAGTGCAAAATATGACATTGTTAAGAATGCAAGGAGTAAGAAAATGAGCCATATTTAGTCATAGGTCAAGGGGCACGATAATTTCTCCAAGTTTTGCATCAACTTTGTTGAAAGTGAGTATTGAACTTGTTTTCATCTGAATGAACCTGTAACTTAAAAATGTGCAGCAACAATTCAACGAGAGTGCACATCACTTTGCATAAGCAATATGAAATGAGGGGGAGCCTAGCAATGCTTTGTCGGCTAAGAAATGTTGACCGAAATTGTGGTCAACACAACGATAATAAAAAACAAAAGGGAAATCTTGGATGGAAACCTAGATTTCCTAATGAAAAAAGGATTCCTAATACCATAACACCTACTAATATGATTAATCAGGAAGTTGTCCCTTGGTGTTCACCTCGTGTTGATTCTCACTGGGAACATGAGTGCCCTAAACTTCATAATGGTTGTAGTAATGAGGACCATGAGAACTATTATGCCAAGAACTATATTAATACATTGGACACCATTTATACCATCTCTTCTTGAAGAATACTACAATGTCACCATGGAACAACTTGAGCAAAGTTAACAAGAGGCTACTAGGAAAGCAAGGTTATAAATTTGGAATCAAATGGATGAAGAATCAAGGGAAAGATTAAAAAAAAAAAGAATATCAAGTTTATACTAGAAAGAAGAATGCACCTGAAACCCTTCCTAGTGATCCTAGACTTCCTCGAGAAAGGCCCCCTTTACCATTAAGTGATAGTCCTCCTCCTCATCCAATCTTGCCTAAGAATGATGATATAGACTTGAATATTGATAGGCAAAGGTTAATGTTGTTGGTTGTGGATCCTGATTATCTTTCTGATTCAGAGGTCTTTGTTTCCAGACGTGTTTATACCCCATGAAGACTTTACACCCCAGAAGAATGTACACTCCTCCACGTGGGAGAGTGCAGGGGGGGCTTGCCCCTCCTACGGGGTCCGGGGGCAAGCGAGCCCCTGGCGGATGTTTGGGGGCAAAGCCCCTGAAGGAAAAATTGCCTTGTAAATATATATTGTAATTTCATAGTAAATCTAGACCGTTCATTATAAGGTCTCAAATTTGACGGTAGAAGTTATGTTAGGGTTTTTTTCCCTAGAAGGAAACCCTCTTTTATGAGGGAAATGTATTGCAGCTATGTATCATTGTGAATATTGTATTCTAAGAGAGGAGATTGTGAGAGAAAGAAGAGGAAGTTACATCGGGTGTGTTGTAGGTTGTATCCCTTCATTTGTTGGATAATAATAAAGGAAGGACCTGGACATTTCTTTGGTGGACGTAGCCCACACTGGGTGAACCACGTATATCTATGTATCTATTGTATTGTGTATCTTTTGTGTTTTATTTCCGCATTTGTTTTTATTTTATTGCTCTGCAATCCTTTTTTTCTAACAACTGGTATCAGAGCGAAAGGTAACTCGCAGGAAAAGAGGGTTCCTGGTTCGAGTGGGAGCAATGGCGAAATATGGAAATTTTAGTGTTGAGAAATTTAACAACCAAAACTACTAGTTATGGAAGATGCAGATGGAAGATTATTTATATCAGAAGGATATATTCCTACCATTAGGTGGAATAGCAAAGAAGTCGACAAACATGAAGAACAAAGAATGGTAAGTTCTTGACAGAAAGGCACTAGGAACGATACGGTTGAGCCTGGCAACGTCGGTGGCTTTCAATATTTCGAAAGAAAAGTCAATGAAGGAGTCAATGGACGGATTGGCTAAACTGTATGAAAAATCATCGGCGTCCAATAAGGCATTTCTAATGAAGAGATTATTTAATATGAAGATTTCAGAAGGTGGGTCTGTTACAGATCATTTAAATGAATTTAATACGGTTACTAATAAGCTAAGTTCTGTAAAAGTGGACTTTGATGATGAGGTTAGGGCTCTTCTAATATTGTGCTCATTGCCAGAAAGTTGGAATGGATTGGTCATGGTTGTAAGTAACTCTGTCTCTAGTTCAAACACTTTAAAATTTGATGATGCCATTGGTGTTATCCTTAGCAAGGAAATACAATGGAAAATCACATTTGAGACATGAGATAATGCGTTAAACATGGAGAACAGGAGAAGAAAAGAGGATAGAGGAAAGGGCTCAGGGAACCACGGGAATTCTAGGAAGGGCAGATCCAAATCTAGACTTGGAAAGATAGGGTGTTGGAATTATGAAAATAAATGAAATCTGAAGAAAGATTGCAGAGCTCCAAAGAAACAAAGAGATGGACAGCGGGAGAAAAATAAGGAAGCAAATGTAATAAGTGATGTGTTACAAGATGCTTTAATTATTTATGTAGATAATATTTCTGAGTCTTGGGTTGTATATTCAAGGGCTTCATTTTATGCCACACCCCATAGGAAACATTTTCTAGATTATGTTCAAGGT
>SNQJ01S0053732.1:34971-45134 GCA_010110895.2 Picea sitchensis
GAGCTTAAGCCAAATGGGAATATTATATTAATATTTCTTAAATCATAAAGTATGGATAATTATTTTATCCTAAGTTCTAAAGTTGGGGACAAGTAGGCCAAAGTAGCTCCCAACATGACAAGTGTCAAGTTGGGGACATGCATGCATATTGTTGGGACTTAGTTCATTTTCCCATCTTTTCCATCACTCCCCATCATTCCTTCAATGATTCAGTCATCCATTCAATCATCCATGAGCATGCACACACCCATTGAGCTATCTTTCGTATCTCCATGACTATAGTTGAACCTGTATCCATAGCCATTTTGTATTCGTGTAGATGTTTAGTTTGGGAGCTGGACTGAAGAAGCGAGTTGTCAGGCCCGTGGGATATTGAAGAGGCGGGTTGTCAGGCCCGTGGGATATTGAAGAGGTGGGTTGTCAGGCCCGTGAACAATTCTCTAAGTGAGATAATTGTTGGGAATTGATTTCCTGAAGGTGCCAAACTGTAGCTACAATGCTCTGAGACTTCCTGTCTAGCTTGTTGCTGAAGCCCGAAAAGGAAGTGGGGCAACCGAAGGACTGTTGATCAGAGAATGGGCACACTTCCTGGGTGGGACAGACATGTGGGGAATGCGATATTGTAGGTTGTTAGTTTGAGTTGGCACCTGAGATGAAGTCTTTCATGTTGTCTATGAGCCTTTACCCTGGTTAGGAATCTCTTTACCCAAGTGGAGTTTAGTCCCAGCTTGGGGGTGACTCACTGTTGAGAGTGATGAACAGTGTGGTCTAAGGTTGGGAGGTTCGTGGAAGGTCTACACGCAGTTGGTGACATTCTTACCAAGATAAGTGCCAATTGTGTGATAAATTTACATGTTGCATTGTTATTTACGTGCTTATTTTTATGGGTTATCATATGTGTAGTTATAACTGTGTTTATTTTTATGGGTATTTCCTGTATATGTTGCATGTATATTTGTATTGTTATTTCAATGTGAATCTGTGCATTTACAAATGTATTTGATTATTTACATTTTATATATAATGCTTCCGCAAGAGTTTTGTGTGTATATATTTTAATTGCATGCAGTTCGAAAAATTTATGTGGCATAGCTCAGTTGGATACTAGGTAGGTTACAGTATGTTCTGTGGAGAGAATATGAGAGCTCTCTTGCATAGCGTGGCCCGACATAGATGACCAGGGATGTTACACTCTCATCTCATGTAGTACATGCGCGGGATGTGCACAATCATCTGATTGACGACCTATGTTTGGTCGTCTATTTGGGGGTGGAAAGAAATGGATTTCGTGAGCTTGGTGTCCAACAATGACCAGAGACTCGACCAAAATATGTTGAGGAACCTGTTGTCTCGGTCAGAGATGATGATTTGTGGTATCCCAAAGTGGACCCACACTCGTTCAAAGAAGATCTTGGTAGTATATGTCGTTGTAATATTCTTCTTGCAGGGTGTGAGGATGACCATCTTCGAAAACCTATAAATAACCACAAATACACAGTCATTTCCTTTCCTAGTGGACGGAACGCATGATATGGATTTTATGAGTAGAACGAAATGAATACAGATTATTTAAAGATGTTTAACACAAAATAACAGAGATAGAATAAAACTGGTTTTATATTCAATAAGGAAATAAGCTGAAACTGTAAAATGCAATGGAAAACAAGCTTGTTGGAATGGTGGCGGCTTATCTCTGAGAAGAGATGTGACGACTGCGCTCATTCGCAAGAAGATGGTTACAATGAGGCTATGAAGGCCTTTTACAATAAAAAGGAATGTCAAAAACCCTAGACATCCAAAAACCTAATCCTAGGAGATGAAGCGCCAAAAGTCATGTGGTCCTTGTTTGGGTAAGTTAGTACATCAACTTCCCAGGGTCGTAACTTTCTCATACGATCTTCGTTTTAGGCGCACGATAGCCCGTTGGAAAGCTCTAATAGAGAAGAAAAAATTTCGACTAGCCCAGGTCAATTCCTACATTAGTCACTTGGGCCCCAAATCCCCAAAAAACATCATTTAGGGCCTCAAAACAGCCCTGGAAGTTTGGAACCCGAAAAACTGTCGAAAAACTGCCAAGGTGGAAAACTGTTTTTCGAGCCAGTGGAATAGGTGGGTGGCCATCGATATCCACTTGGATCAATCCTCCCTCCTTAGGAAGCAATGGTCTCCATTGCATTGAGTTCCCCTATCAGATGAGGAAATTTCTATTGAATTCGGCCTCGGGTGAGCCACTTGCCTTGGTGCAGGAGATGCCCTGCTTTGACGACTCGATAAAGTTGGATCCTTTGTTATCGAGTGCCCTTGATCTGTGTGTCCACAATCTGATCACTAGATGCATGTTGCATGTAGTGAGGGTTGAGCTATGTTGGTGTCAACTGCTCTGCTATCTCTGAGGTGTCCAATAATGGTGGGAAATATGGTTGAAGGAGAGCCACGTTGAAGACTGGATGCAGACCAAGGAAGGGGGGAATGTTGAGCTCAAAAGCATTGTCACCCATAGGCTTGGTGATGGTGTACGACCCATAATAGAGTGGGCAAAGCTTCTGATGGGGCCTTGTAAGGCGTTCTTTCTGCAAATGCAACCAAACTTTGTCGCCCACCTGAAACTTATGTGGCACCCGATGTTGATCATGGTGTTGCTTGTACTTGGCATTAGACTTCTGTAGAATATCCTGAACCTGTTGGTGGATGTGCTTGATCCGCTCAATGAACCGGGTGTCTTTGTCAGCTTCTGGTGGAGCAGGGGACGATTCGGTCAAGGTGGTCTCCAAGGGTAGTGCAACATCCATGGGGCCCAATGGTTGGAATCCCAACACCAGTTGAAAGGGGTTGTGGCCAATTGAGCTATGCAGGGCTCGGTTGTAGCTATGTTGGACATAGGGAAAACTCTCATCACATGTGCAGGGGTGTTTTGAATTGTACATGCGCAGCATATGTACAACCATCCGGTTGACGACCTTAGTTTGGCCATCTTTCTGGGGGTGGAAGGCAGTGGATTTGGTGAGATTGGTATCCAGCAGTGACCATAGGCTCGACCAGAATGAGGTGAGGAACCAACTGTCATGATCTGAGATAATGGTTTGTGGGATCCCAAAATGTACCCATAGTCATTCAAAGAAGAGCTTGGTAGTGGCTTTTGTTGTCATGTTCTTCTTACAGGTGGCTAGAATCGCCATCTTGGAAAAGCGATCAAGAACCACAAAAACACAGTCATTTCCCCTCTTGGTGGATGGGAGGACCGACATGTAGTCCATTGAGATGGATTCCCATGACCTGTTAGGAGTAGGCAGAGGGGTGTACAAGCCCTGTTTCTTATTGGTCGGTTTGGAAATAGCGCATGCGGTGCAGGACCTGATATACTTGTTGACATCCTGTCGAATTTTCAGCCCGTAGAAATGTTTATGAAGCACTACCACTGTATTTTTGATGCCAAAGTGTCATGCCACTCGCCTGTAGTGAGCTTCCCAAATTAGCTTCGCACGCTGACTTGATGGAACACAGATATGGCCCAAACAACACAACAATCCATCTTGAAGATGGAAATTAGCAACCACTGAGTTGGCGCCCAACATTTGATAGGTGGTGGAGAAGTCAGGGTCTGTCTTGTAGAGATGGGGCCATCTAGAGGTCTCGTGGTTGCAAGAGTATAGCACCGTGGTGAGTGTCGTGACTAGAGGTCAGATGAGGCAGTCAGCAACTCGGTTGATAATTCATGTTTTATACTTGATGTTAAGGTGGAACTGTTGTAAGTATGTTGATCACTTTTAATGGCGGTCATTTTCCAATTTCCCTTGGGTCTGCATGAACTGTAGTGGCTTGTGATCAGTGTGGATGATTGTCTCATTCCCAAGAATGTAATGTCTCCATTGGCGGTAGGCTTTCACAATGGAGTACATCTCTTTGTCATAAGTAGGGTACTTACGAAAAACATCTGAAGGTGTCTCACTATGATATTCCACGCGGTGGCCGTGTTGAGTGAGAACGACACCCACAGCATAGTCTGAAGCATCTGTCTCGATCTCAAAGGGATGTTGCAAGTTCGGTAATGAAAGTATCGGGGATGAGCACAAACGCTTCTTCAAGTCATCGAAGGCTTGTTGTTGGGATAGGCTCCACACAAATTTTGTCTTACTGCCACCCATGGTTACTTGGTTGAGGGCCCATGCGATATGAGAGAATCCCAACACGAACCTGCGATAGAAATTGGTGAGGCCCAAGAAGCTCCAAAGTTCAATGAGTGTGGTTGGGGCTAGACAGTCATGGATGACCTAGATCTTGGTTGGATCCACATGCACACCATGTTGATCAATGATGTAGCCTAAGTAATGGACCCTGTCCATGTTGAAGGAGCATTTTTTCAAGTTTGCATATAGTTTGTGATGTCGCAGGATGTGCAGAACCTATTGAATATGTTGCAAATGTTCCACCCAAGTCTTGATGTAGATGAGGATGTCATCCAGATACACCACTACAAAAGTATTGGTGAAAGGTCGTAGGATATCATCCATCATCCTCATAAAAGTTGTTGGAGCATTTGTCAAACCAAAGGGCATGACCAGCCATTCAAAAAGACCTTCTTTTGACTTGAAGGCAGTCTTCCATACATCTGTTTGTTCTATTGGGACCTGGTGGTAACCAAACTTCATATCAATCTTATTGAATTATTTATCCCCCGTGAGTTGATCAAGGAGGTCATCGATTCGGGGAATCAAGCACCGGTTTCGAACTGCGATTTTATTCGGGGCCCGGTAATCAATGCAGAATTGCCAGGTCTCGTATTTCTTCTGCACCAACATGATTGGGCTCCCACAAGGTGATGATCTGGGACGGATGTGCCCCTTGTGGAGTAGTTCTTGGATCTCCATCTTGATCTCCTTATTTTCTAATAGAGAGCGGCGATAGACTGGCCCATTGGGTAGCGGTGTGCCTGGGGTCAGATCGATGGATGTTTGACCTGGAAGTGCAAAGGTACCCCGGTAGGAGAGGAGAAGATATCTGAGTATTCTTCCATGACCTTATCCACTTGTTTTTTTGTGTGGAGAGATCGACCACAGAGGCCCTGGATGTGGCTGTGATCTTTCGCTCACTCTGAGAGCGAATCACAAAGAAGACAAATTTATCGGTCTGAGAGATGAACTTCCTACATTGTTTGGAAGAGATCAAGGAAATAACACTAGGAGGGACTGCCTCGGGTATCCTGTACAATTTCCTGTTCAAAGTAATAATAACACTACAAGGCCTAGAATCATATACAACATGACATTTCCATAAATAAGGTTGGCCCAAAAGAACATTACAAACTTTGAGAAGAGCAACATCATGCAATACCTTGTCTTTGAAGGGCTTGATGTCATACGACATTCGACAATGTTGGTTGACGCGGAGATTGCTTCCTTGGCGGAGCCATCCAATGGTGTAGGGTTGTGGGTGTGGTATTGTTAGCAGGGACAGTCACTTGACGACCTATGCTAAGATGAAGTTCTTATGGCTACCGCTATCAATGATGAAGTGCAGCGGGGTGCCTTTTAATCACATCTATGAATGGAAGAGGCGCTCTCCTTCTTCTGGCTCGTCTGGTTCACCAGCCTGGATCTTGGTGGTAGCAATGGTGGCACTGGGTTGTGCGTCAATGATATATCTTCCCCTTTCTAGTTCTGACTCAGATTCAGAACCTGCATCTGATTTAAAGTCTTTCACCTCGGCCACCAGTGACGTCTTTGAGTGGTAGTCAACAGTGTTATGCCAAGGGATCTTATGGAAGTCACACCACTTCCTGGTATCTTTCTTTGTCTTTTCATTGTCCTTTGTTTGTGAATTGGACTGGTTTTCTTGATATTGTCCATCTTTTATCTCTCCTTTATTCTGTGGGTTGGGGCCTCCCTTTCCTGGATTTTGTTGTGAGAGGGTCCCAAGCCCAAATTGCCACATCTTTTGTTTGAGCTTCTGCTTGATTTTGATGGCATATCGGTAGGTTATGCCCAAGGATAAGATGTCCAAAAATTTCATTTCAGTTTGGATGTATCTATGCAGAGCACCACAATACTTGAGCACTAGATGTCACTCTGAATCTTTAATACCCAACTTGGTGTGCAAGGTATGGAAGATATTTGTGAACTCTAGCACTGCTTGGTCTCTTTCTTGCCGCAGTGTGGTCCATTTGGTATACAAGTCGTCATAACTTCCAACAGGGTATTATTGTTCCTTAATAGCATCCCTGAAGGATTCCCAGGTGGCCATGATTGTAAATAATGAGGGTTCCTCTGTTTCCTTTTTCTCACAAAAAGTTTCCCACTAATCTTTGACATGGGGAACGGCTTTGAGGAGAGAAAAAGTAATATTTTCTATATTCGAAAAGTTATGGACAAAAAAATACCCTTATAGTAGATTCAACCACTTGTCTACCGCATCTGTGTCTATCTAACCTTCAAATATAGGAATATCGAAGTTGATTTGTACCTTGAAGGGGGCGACGCCTCCGCTCGAGGAAGATGCGTCGCCTGTTGGTAGCTGCCAAAGGATTTGCGCAAAACTATCCATCATCTCGTTCCTTTGTTGCGTGAGGGCTTCAAAATTTTGAAATGATCTCATGTCCCGTCATATTTATTTTCTCCTACCATGAGAGGTCTCTTGGGCATGCAAGAGATTTTGTCCTCAAGAGAAACAAGCTCGAGACACAAGTCTTTGTACCCTGACCTCGTTGGGGACATGCATTAAGACGACAAGGAGAAGAGCGCTCTGATACCATTGATCCATATTTTATGAGTAGAACGAAATGAATACAGATTATTAAAAGATGCTTAATACAAAATAACAGAGATACAATAAAACTTGTTTTCTATTCAATAAGGAGCTTAAACTGTAAAATGGAGCGGAAAACAAGCTTGTTGGAATGGTGGCGTCTTATCTCTAAGAAGATATGTGACGGTTGCACTCATTCGCAAAAATATGGTTACAATGAGGCTCTGAAGGCCTTTTACAATAAACGGGAATGTCAAAAACCCTAGACATCCAAAAACCTAGCCCTAGGAGATGAAGCGCCAAAATTCATGTGGGCCCCGTTTGGGTAAGTTAGTACATCAACTTGACGGGGTCGTAATTTTGCATATGATCTTTTTTTTAGGCACACGATAGGTCGTTAGAAAGGTCTAATCGAGAAGAACAATTTTCCACTAGCCTAGGTCAGTGCCTTTCGTAATCACTTGGGCCCCAAATCCCCAAACAACACCGTTTAGGGCCTCAAAATGACCCCGAAAGTTTGGAACCCGAAAAATTGTTGAAAAACTGCCAAGGTGGAAAACTATTTTTTGAGCCAGTGGAATAGGTGGGTGGCCACCGATATCCACCTGGATCAAGGCCGGACATGTAATCCATTGAGATGGATTCCCAAGGCTTCTCGGGAGTAGGAAGAGGGGTGTATAAGCCTTTCTTCTTGATGGTTGGCTTGGCAATGGCACGAGCGGTGCAATATTTGATATACTTGTTGACCTCCCATCGAAGTTTTGGCCAATAAAAATTTTTCTGAAGAATGACCATAATTTTCTCCACGTCAAAATGCCCTGCCATCCAACTGTAGTGGGATTCCCAACTCAGCTTTGCACGCTCTCTTGTAGGAACACAGAGGTGTCCCAGGTGGCATAATAGTCTGTCCTGAATGTGAAAATCGGTGACAGCCGCGCATGTACCCAAGAGCTAATAGTTAGTGGTAAATTCTGGATCTTGCTGATAAAGTTGGGGCCACTCAGATGCTTCATGTCCACATGAATGGAGCACAGTGGTGAGTGCAGCCACAGGAGGTCGATTGAGATAGTCAATGACACGATTTGAGATACATGTCTTATACTTGATGTTGAGATGGAACTGCTACAGGTAGGTGGACGACTTCTGATGGCGGTCGTTCTGCAATTTCCCATGTGTCTGTATGAACTATAGAGGCTTGTGATCAATGTGTATGATCGTCTCCTTTTCCATAATGTAATGTTTCCATTGACGACAGGCTTGTACAATGGAATACATTCCCTTGTCATAGGTGTGGTATTTCCAGACAGTATCTGAGAGTGTCTCGCTATGGTATGCCATCGGATGACCGTGTTGAGTGAGAATTGCACCCATAACATATTAAAATGCATCAGTCTCAATATCGAATGGTTGTTGCAGATCGAGCAAGGAGAGTACTAAAGATGAGCACAAGAAATGCTTCAGATCATCGCATGCTCGTTGTTGTTCCTTCCCCCACACTAAATTGTCCCTGCCACTGCCCTTGGTCACCTGGTTGAGGGCCCATGCAATATGGGAGAATCCCAACACGAACCATCGGTAGAAGTTGTCTAGTCCCAAGAAGATTTGAAGCTCGGTCATTTTGGTTGGGGCTGGCCAGTCACGGATGACTTGGATCTTAGTTGGATCAACATGTACCCCATTCTCATCAACAATGTAGCCCAATTATTGGACCATGTTCATGCCAAAAGAGTGTTTTTCCAAGTTGGCATATAGCTTGTGGAGCCGCAGAGTGCTCAAAATCTATTTAATATGTCGCATGTGATCCTCCCACGTTCTTCTGAAGATGAGGATGTCATCCAAATATACCACCACAAAGGAGTTGGTGAAGGGTCTCAATACATTATCCATCAACCTCATGAATTGGTTGGGGCATTTGTTAATCCAAAGGGCATGACTAGAAATTCGAAGAGACCTTCTTTAGACTTGAAGGTTGTCTTCCATACATGAGTTGGTTCGATGGGAACCTGGTGGTAGCTAGAATTTAGGTCAATCTTGTTGAAGAAATTTTCCCCCTTGAGTTGGTCAAGAAGGTCATCAATCCTAGGAATGGGGTAGTGGTTCCTGACTGTGATTTTGTTTAAGGCTCTATAATCAATGCAGAGTCACCAAGTCTTGTCCTTCTTCTGCACTAGTACAATCGGGTTTCCACAAGGGGAGGAGTTGGGTCTGATGTGTCCCTTTTGAAGAAGCTCTTAGATATAACACCTGATTTCATCATTTTCCATCAGTGAGCGACGATAGAACGGTCCATTAAGTAGAGGTGCATCGGGGGTCATATCAATTGGATGCTTGACTTGGCAGTGTGTCGGTACCCCTCTAGGTGAGGAGAATATGTCTTTGTATTCTTCCACGATCATGTCCACTTTCTTCTACTGCAAATAGAGGCTCTATGTAGAGGCCATAGATGTGGTGGTGAACTTTTGCTTACTATGAGCATAGATCACAAAGAAGACAAACTTTTCGGTCTGTGAAATGACCTTACTGCATTATGTTTGCATTAAGAGTCACCCTCTGACTGCAAGAGGATAAACCCATTACCCATCAAAATAAAAGTAAAAGGATTAAAATAGTTTGAGAATATGGATCAGTGAGATTGTAGAGAGAAGAAAAGATAACAGAAGTAACTGCAAATCATTTCGGAACCATTGGGCTATGGAGTTGTAAGTATCATGGATAAGGAAGGCATTTAAACCACCTATCAGACAAAAGGATTAATGTGGTGATCAGGAGAAGAAGATAGAAAATGTCTGGTGAACCATGAAAGATGGACATGACAGCAACAAAACCTCCATCACCTCAGGGATCCACAAATCAGAGAGATTACATTCAGACAAGAAGGAAAATAGAGAAAATCTTACGAACCATGAAAGATGGGCATGACAACAACAGAACCTCCATCGCCTCAGGGATCCATAAATCAGATAGATTATATTCAGAAAAGAAGGAAAACAGAGAAAATATGACGAACCATGAAAGATGGGCATGACAACAACATAACCTCCATCACCTCAGGGATCCATAAATCAAAGAGATTACTTTCAGACAAGAAGGAAAACAAATTAAATCTGACGAACCATGAAAGATGGGAATAACAACAACAGACCTCCATCGTCTGAGGGATCCATAAATCAGAGAGATTACATTCAGACAAGAAGGAAAATAGAGAAAATTTGATGAACCATGAAATATGGGCATGAAAACAACATAACCTCCATCACCTCAGGGATCAATAAATCAAAGAGATTACATTCAGACAAGAAGGAAAACAGAAATAACATGTAAACTAAGAAGACAGCCTGATAAAAATGATTCAAAGGAATCTTCAATAACATATATTTACAATCCAAGCCCTCAAGCATACAAATTGAAAAATTCCATAGCTCTGC
>SNQJ01S0053732.1:52560-71063 GCA_010110895.2 Picea sitchensis
GGGAGAAAGTACTCTGGAGTAAATGAGAGGGGAAGCCTCGAAGTCCCAAAGTAAACAATGAAGTCCCAAAGTAAACAATGACCGTCCGATCTGAAAGGACGCGTGGCACTTGGTCTATGACTTCGGGAAAAAGCACTTCGGAGGAAATTGGGAGTGGAGAAGCCGAAACTCCCGAAGTAAACCATGATCGTCCAATCTGAAAGGACGTGTGGTGCTTGATCTGTAACTTCAGGAAAATTTACTTCGGAGGAAATCGAAAGTGGAGAAGTCAAAACTCCCCAAGACCAAATTCCCGAAGTAGATCATGATCGTCTAATGGAGAAGGATGTGTGGCACCTGATCTTTAACTTTGGGGCTTCTGTCTAGCACTAAACCTTACGCAACTTTATAGTTCTGAATGCTCGAGGGTCGCTAATCTAAAATTCACAAGGGATCTCCTCTGTTGAAAACTAAACCTGCATGTTTACTGCTTCAAGTCGGCAATAGACCGCCTTGAGTGTTGCGCTTTGTGCTCATGGCTGCTTTATGTGTAAACAAGGACTTGGATGACCTGCTGCCCTTGACAACTATATGTGATAACATATTACTTAGTGGAGATTAAAGAAATAGCAGTAGGCAATGCTACTATTATTGGACTAATCAGTAAGTGCGGACACAAATTGATCTCCCTAGATTCACTACGAAACTAGAACAAAACAAGGCAATACACTAATCTTTCCTTAGATTTCAATTATCAAATGAGAAATGGATCTAGAACATACCTTTTAAATATTGAAGATCCGACTTCGCCAATGCAATCCAAGCTCCGTCACAAGGCTTGTGGAGAAATACCTGCAAAAGAACACAAGCCAACGAAGACAAGAATAACAGAGCCTACTTGATATGAAACTATGTATGCGATCAAGGAATCATACAATATGGACAAATAAGATTCATATAGGAAAGAAAAGTGCATATGTATTAAATAATAGAAAGAGAGATTACAACCAAAGCCTTGATGTTGTAAGGTCCCTTCCAACAGTTCCTTGCTTCCCACACACTTCTACTCCAAGAATTATGAACTATAGATCTAAAAGTCACTCACAATCTATCTTGACAAGGCAAAACTCAAAGCCACTCTAACCAAGCTAACAATCTCAAGCCAAATTTCCAATCCCAATCCAATATAACTTTCTCCATGAGAGCTCCTCTCCTTTTATAAGTTAAACAGGATAAGGTGAGGAGGTTAGGATGATCCCACTAAATCATAAAAGTGAGTAAGATCCAAACCGATCGGAGGCCACCTCACATGAGAAGCTTCTCCTTCTAGAAGCATCGAGAAGATGCTCATTTTTTCCACGTACAAAAATCGTCGCACCCCTATAACTGAGCAGAGTGCGACGACGTCGCATGCCAAGTTTAGTACAGCATGCGACGATTCGGGATCGTCGCACCCTATAATTGGATAGGGTGTGACGATCCTCCTTATTAGGGTTTTTACAAAGGAAAAGACAACTTCTTCACTCAAGCAAAGTTCTTCACCCTTCTTTCTTTAGGAATTTGGGCCATTGATCCTTCTAAATACAAAGGATAGGTTTACATCATTAATGGTCATAGGGGTGACGAAAATAATGTGTAACAGAGAGCCCCCCAAAGTATGAAGTTAGAACGGAGTGATAGTTGAAATATTTTTTCAAGTGTGTGTAGGGAACAAGGAACATGTCGGTCGGAAACCTGCCAACAAACAAGGAAATACAATACAATAATATATCATCACTGAGGTAGGCATTCCCATACTCATAATACAAATGAATCAAAGCATAAATGCCAACATGCAAAGATCCATGTCAAGTAAGACAGGTCATGGCCACCAAACACACATTGTATTGGATCCATGCCAATATGACTCAAATCTGAACATATCCACAAAAAATACATTGTGGATCTATGTGTTAAAGACTCAAATTTGAACATAGCCATGAGACATACACTGTGGATCTATGCAACAGTACAATATGAATATACGCCAACACAACCTGAATCTGTCAGAAAAGATTCAGGGTCTTCATCTCCTCCACTTTATAGTACAAATCTAACCATGTGAATACATGTGTTGAAGTCGAACATGGTAGAAACCACTTGATTACCGGTCATTAGTGTATATCGTTAACAAGTGAGAGGGAAATCACCATTAATGTCAATGAATCCCAAGGTACACTAGTACAGTCCAACGAATGTGAATCAATGAGTTGAGGTCGAACACTCGGTGGAATATTCTGATCATGGGTCAATAATGAAGCCCCACTGTCAAAAGTGAGGAAACCTACCATTGAGGCATGCAAGTTCCAAGGTACCAATTAGTTTCCAAGTCTAATTTTTGGATAATGAGTTGAAGTCGATAGGAAAAGACTCGTCACAAGAGGGTCTTAATGTATCCCCCATCAATGACATGAAACGGGTAAAAAGATTTGAAAATCAGAGTAACACGTGATTCAGGACTGACTCGGGGATGGCTGACGCAATAGAAGGCTTAAGGACTGCAAAAATGGCCGACGCAATAGAAGGCTTTATGGGTTGAACTTTTCTTTGAACACATTGACAACACAACAATTGTCTTTGAAACACTGACTCAACAATAGGGATCACATGCCTATGGGTGATCTTATAAAGGAGTATGACCAAGAGACAAGTGAATTTTCCAACCTAGACACAAAGCGAGTGAAAGGGTGTCATGTTCAAAGGTGAATCTTCCATAGAATACAGGTTTAGATACATTTCTTTCCCAATTTCCCCCCCACCATTTATGGCGAGTACCTCTTTATTTTTACACAAGCTTGAGGAGGATAACATATGCTTGAACTGTAAGCTCATCCTTCAGATGAGTCCTTCATATTTAACGAATCGTAGGAAGGAGTGGTGGTTCGGTCCCATATGGGCCTTTCAATGCTTGTTTTACGAGTCCAAAGAAAGAAAACTCATGGGTTTTTCATGTTTAGAGAGTCTGAAAAACACTTAAAGAAAACTCCAAAATGTATTTTTTCGTAAGTTATTCTGAAGAGACCGAAAAAAGAGATAAAATATCGCTCAACAGACATTTTCTTCGAATACTTTAATGAGCGTGAAAAGAACAAGATTTCTCGACAATCTTTTCATGTTTAGAGAGTCTGAAAAGAGCTTAAAGGGAACTCCAAGGGGTTCCTTTTTCGTATAACTTTTACAAGTCTGAAAAAGTGATAAAAGTATACTCAGTTACATTCTCATTGATTTACAAGCACGAGAAAGAACAAAGACTAAGCTCATAATTGTTTTCATTTTTACGCAAGCTTAAAACAAAACAAAACTATGCTTGGGATAGATTTTATTTTTTCACAAGCTTAAAACTAAACTAAACTATGCTTGGACCTGGTTTCATTTTTAAATAAGCTTGAACCAGAGGAAAATATGCTTGAGGTAGGTGGTTTCATTTTTACACAAGCTTAAACCATAGAAAACTATGCTTGGACTTCCCAACGCATAACACAGGGATGGTTGGTACTTAGCCCCCAGCTTAAGAAACAGGCGGCTTTAACTTCAGCATGAAGTCCAAAGGCTGAAATAAAATGCCCCCCAAGCTTCATTTCATCCAACTTCAAAGGTGAATGAAATGAAGCTTCAAATACTAGACGAAGGACTTGACTCAAACAGAGAGGGGGGAAACTATTTCATTTTCTAATGAGCTTGACACAGGAGAAGAACTATGCTCGATAATCCAGGTTCAATCCCCAGACCTTTGTTTCATTTTTTAATGAGCTTGACACAAGAACTATGCTCGTAAGCTCTGTTCCATTTTTTAACGAGGTTACCATAGAGATGCAAAACTATCCTCGTAGCTGGTTTCATTGTTTAACGAGCTTGAAATCAGAAAATCATGCTCAACGCTGGTTTCATTTTTTAATGAGCTTGAAATCAGAAAACCATGCTCAAGGCTGGTTTCATTTTTTAATGAGATTGAAATCAGAAAACCATGCTCATAGCTAGGTTGTTTTATTTTTTAACGAGCTTAACACATGAGGATAACTATGCTTGTAACCTTTGTTTCATTTTTTAACGAGGTTTCCATAGAGACGTGAAACTATCCTCACATCTAGTTTCATTTTTTAATGAGCTTGAAATAAGAAAACCATGCTCAAGGCTCTCTTCTTGATCATGGCTTCCAAGAGGACAATGCTCCAGAAGGACACCATGTCAAGGTACAAAACTCAGTGATGGCTTCCAAAAGATCTTCATTGGACGGAAGAAACACACTCTGGAAGGAACACATGTCAAGGGTCGCCACATGGGTAAGGAGGTCATGCTCGAAAAGCCCTACCGAAGAGATTACCATGTCAACTACCGGATCCAAGTCATAAGAGACTGAGCTTACAGTGAGAGGCTCGTCTTCATCGGCAGCTGAAGGCATGGGAGACAACGCCACATAATTGACCCGTGGCAGGGACGATATTGTTTGCATATAAGAACTGTTTAGGGAAGTCACTGAGTTGACAGTCAAGTCAGGACCAACAAATGAAAGTTGATTAATAGTCACCACTCTTCCATCGTGTGGGAAAGATATCACATGAAAAAGAGTGGACATGATAGCTTTCATGGCATAGACATAATCTCGCCCAAGGAGTAAATCAAAATCCAAGGGGTCTTGGACTACCATGACGTCAATAAACACAGTTTTCCCTCCCAAAGTTACAGGAAACCAAGGAAGGATCCCTAAAGGGTGATTGGTTCTTCTGTTAAAATAAAATAGAGTCTGAGTAACCGGCACAAGCTAAGGATAACCCAAAGCTTTCCAAGCAATAGAGGACAAAATACTAACAAACGAACCTTCGTCTATCAGTGTCTGAGGAACGTCCCGACCACAAACATGTACTGTAATCTTGAAAGGAATGTGAGAGGGAAGATGAGGTCCAGTTAGCACACCCTAATAAAAAAGGATGGCCTCATTACATGGAGGAGGTTCCACGAGAGAAGGAGGAATTCCCCCTAGCACGGTAGATTTTGTATCAACAAGAAAAACTTGAGCAGCTTCAGGTTTACTCTCTAGTGGGAGAGTAGGATTGATCGATGACGAGATCATATCTACCACATGGGTTTCATTATTCAAGGGGAGAATGGGGTCGATGGGTGGAAAGGGATCAACCACTTGGGTTGCACTCTCTAACGAGAGAGTGGGATCGACTGAGGATGGGATCAAATCGACCACTTTGTCAACTGGTTCAACTAAGGACATGACCAGATTGACGACATGATCAACCAGATTGACCGACGAAGGGACCGGATTAATCATTCCATCAACTACAGAGGGGTTGAGAGAAAGCTTATGGTAAGCAACTGGAATTTGAGACTGTGAAACAATCATGTTTTCTAGTAATTTTGAGGCTTCCTTCATATGAGGGCAAAGGTGAGTTAGATGACTCCCTTTGCATAACATACACGAGAACTTGACTCTACTTTTCTTCTTCCCAATGGTATCTTGACTAGTTGATGGGAGGTCATCAACATGTTGTTCATAGGCTGATGACATGGGTTGGCGAGGGCGTATAGACCATACTTCTATAACCTTGGATATACTAGGGAAATACTTAAGAAGATGGCTACCCTTGCAAAGCTTGCAAGGGTACTTAGGATTACGGGTTGTTTGGGTGATCTTGGCATCATCAACACTCCTAACACTATTAACAGTAACTGGTTGTTTTCCAACATGTCCAGCAGTGGTTGGAAGTTTAGACTGTTGGCATAGGGGCAGACCCAGAATTCAACGCTCAAGAGCACACCAACAAAACCCTAGATACTGGCCTTTTCGGCAACACCTGCGAAGCAGATGCAGTCTCACCCGAGGTAGAGGCAGGGGTGGTCGTAGGACTCAGATGTCTGCAACCTTAGCTGGGACACATATATGTGATTATCTTGTTTACAGTGCACTTAGCATCAGTTATTCCTTAACATACATTCATTAATACACTTCGTAGAAAGCACAGAGCACCGCAGTAATTACTCAGATCTGGCACTTAGCAACGATAAACAGGTTATACCTAATTGATTAAGCACTAAGCATCTTATATATTAGATCTAACATTCATTCATATATCATCAGCATAGAGAATAACTATATCTACTTAATCACATCAAGCACTTAGCCAAGAAAGAGATAAACACATTAGATCGAAGCACAAAGCACTATACACACAGTTACCGTGGTTCACCCCCACCCTGGGGCTACGTCCACAAAGTCTTCTTTATATTATCTCGGTCAAGCGGTTACAACACATAGCTTCAATGACTCTTACTTCACATAGGACAGAAGATCTGCGCAGCTCGCTAGATCCTTCTTCCTTGCTCTTCAGCACAAGACCACAACAACTTGCACTTAATTTTCCGATCTCATGCACAGAGCACTCTAAGATACATCCGATCACACAGATCCATCTACTAGCACTAAGATTTCAATTATACATCACATAGATGTCTACATTACTATTCTTCTCCTATGTTTACATTGCCTATTTATAGATTACAAAATGGGCCTAAGTGTGGGTAAACCCACGGGTCGGCATCCCTTTCCCGTTACATCAACCCAAAACCCTAAAATGGACCCAAAAATAGGTCTTGCTTCCTTACTACCCGCTTCGCGTTGTGCTCCTTCCTTGACAAACTATCACAGTCCCAAAAGTGGTCAAATATGACCAAGTATTCTTCAAAACTTGGTCAAGGGCCAACATGCCCCCAACACTCACCTGCGACTCGTCCCGAGTCACTCAGGTCTGACCAATTCTGCTTTGAATGCCTCGAGCTTGGCTCGAGCTGCTTCGACCTGCTGCAATGCAACAGTCTCTTGTTCAGTAAATTCCTAGATTATTATGTCATTGAGCGGTCCTTTCGGGCGTTGTTCTGCAGTGATGAGACCTTGTTCGAGTTCATCTCCCTAGCTTTCAAGTTCGACGAAAAGTTGGCATGCCTTCTCTTGGAGTGGTTGCAGTTATTGAGAGACTTCCATTACTTTACTTTGCAGTGTGTGTACTTGTTGTTGGGTTGTGCGTTGTTCTGTGAACCTCTTCATTCTTTCAACCAGGGTCACGGACTTCAGCTGCGCTTGTAGCACATATGCATCCATCTTTGCTTCTTGGATTTGTGCCTCCAATGTCTGCAATTCTGGATTCTCTGTGAGGGTTTCATAAGTCTAGGTGCTTCTAGTGCTTAGTTGTCTACATTCTGAAGCCAAGGTTTTTAATCGGTCAACTGCGCTTCGAGTTGTGGCCTCTCTTAGATCTCTTATCTCTTGGGGTGTCTCAAGCACGGTGTAGAGCTCTAGATCTGTGATGCGTTGTTGAAGTTGTTGGATTACTTCTTCCAGTTGGGTCACCTACTGTGGGAGACGATCTTCCATCTTCACTTCTATGATCGTCACAGAGCGCAATGCTTTGTGAACTCTTTCCTGTACTTCAAGTTGCTCTGCTAGAAACTGGTCCTTGCTCTGCTGTAACTGTGCTTTTTCCTCCTCCCACTTTTCTTGTAAGGCAAGTTTCTCCTGTTCTACCTTCCTCTGTTGTTCTCCATGTCTGCTCTATTCTTGCGCCAAAGCCTGGGTGGCTTTCATTATGTCTTCTTGAGCTCGTCGAAGGCGAGCTTCGCCTTTCTCAATGATCTGGTGTATTTGAGTGGGCTCATCGTCTGTTCCTAGTATTTCCATTGTTAAGGGCATAATAGAAACTGCTTGGCTGGACCGGAGTGCCTGCTACACTTTTTGAGTTCGCCCGTGATCCGACGGAATAGCTCCTCCTGCTTTGCTTCTTTCTTTTTTGCAAGCTCTAGTGAAACATCATTCAGTGCGGCAATTAAGAAGTCAAAATCATCCGGGGTAAGGGTAGTTTTAAGCGTGGTTTGGGTGGCCTTAGCTTTATTTCGGGATGAGGGATTGGGTGGGGTAATCTTCCTTTTCTTGGAGGGATCTTCCTCGTCTCTAAGAGGAGTAACCTCACCTTTGTTCTGCTCAACTTTTGTGCCCCCTAGTTCTTAGTGATCACCTCCCTTCGTAGGTGAGAGTGAAGCAGTCTTTGTGGATGTGTTGTGGATATCTTGAACTTCCACATCCTTCGTAGTCTTGCTTGGTCCTGGTGTATCCAGCATAGCTTCAGGGCTATCTACATTGGACATCTTTGCAGGGTCTGCTGCAATAAGGAGGTCTGCCAACCATTCCTTGGTAATCTCCTCCAAGTCATCTTCTGTCAGCTTGTAATATGATTGGACTTGTTGTTTGTGCTCATCTGCGTGCGTTGTGATGTAGGTGAAGTGACGATCTGCGATGAATTTCATCAAAGGTATAAACCTATGAAGCGTGTTGGGTGTGATGCGCGATGTAGACTGAATGACATTCTTCAACTAAGTGTAGTAAGCGTGGAAGACGACATTGGACTGCCACTTTTTGTTCATGTCGCATGAGTACCACAACATACAAAACTTCGCGGCCAGTGGTTCGAAGGGTTCGATCTCCGGAAAAGTGCCTCCCTCGAGCAGTTCCCAAGCAATGAAAGCGATGAGTATGAGCAACCAACTAAAGTGGAACTCATACCCTTGGTCCTGCGCTTGTCTACAATCAAGCTCTAACTGATTTATAAGGTATTTTTCCTAGTTCATTTATAGTCCCTCCGCACACTTCCCTGCGAGGTCAACTACAAATCCGATCACCTATGTAGGTCTGTTTTTTCAGACTAACTTTCCTACGATCAGCTGGAAACCAAAGCATACTGTTGCATTCTCAATGGAGGCTACCTTGTAACCTCGCGTTCCTTTCTCCAGATCGCCATCTGTGTCTTTTATTCATTGAGTGAGAGCGCGATCTGCGTTCTTTCTAGGGTAAAAGTCCTGCGGGTCAGGGCCCTGCATGCTTAGCCCAGTGATCTAATTGATCAGAATTGGATCCATAGTGATGCGACGGTCCAACCATAGGTATCCTCCGTGGTAGCAGGACAACAACAATCTAATGCATGCATTTACTTCCTGATGCCTCCCGAAATGTGGAATCTTCATTACATTGAGGAGGGTTGACTACGCAAGGTTATGGGTCCATTGTTGTGGTATAATCTTGGGGTTCTTTCCTTTTGTAATAGTCAAGTACTTGTGTGGGGCCAACATACTGTAAACCTTGCGATCTCCAAGGTTAAAATCACTAAATTTCAGCACAGTGAGCTTCTCCTGGTTAGCATGAACTGCGCACACCCCTTTCAGGAGGTACGAAGTGACTACAACATAGTCGAAGTCTTTGGGTACAATGTCTCGATTCACTGTTCTGCTTAGTGGTGGGATATATTTAGGCAAGATTCTTGGGATCATCTTCACAGTGGCGAAGTCGTTTCCGAGCTTAGATCATCTTTCTGAAGGCGGTCGGGATGGTCCTGCTCGAGCAGTGGAGGGGGAAGCTGGCAGTGCGCCCTAGGACGATGGCTGTACACCTGTAGACATTCCGTGTTCTGACATGACTCTCTCAGTAATTAAATCAATTAGAACTTCTTCAACAATTTTCTCAGCAGTGCTGAGCTCGTCCGACATACAAACTTGGGTCAGCTAGCTCGGGTGCAAAAGGAATTTGGAGACTACAGTGAATAGTAAGGTAAGTAAATCTTAGGGTTCACGCTCAAATTATTAGTTAGCAAAAAGTATTCTCAGTGCATGGCGTGATGGGTTAAGTAGGCAATCTCAACAACAGTCTGCTTGCAACAGACATGGGGCCTTCATTAACTCTGTTCTATCCGTTCTGGTGCTATCCAACGGTATAGTGGTAACCCATAACTGCTTTTCGATCCATTTGGAGCGGCGGTCAAACGGGTATATCGGTTCCAACGAATATATTACTTTGTCATGGCGAAGTACTCTATGTCGTTTTTCTGATATCTTGGCGAAGCTCCAATTCTGCAATTCTTCTTGCTGCGAAGTGTCCTCTAGAACCTCTTGTAACCTTACAGTATTAGCCCTTTTTTTTCTTAACTTCCTAGCCTTCTTCCCCATGAACTTCGTATCAGTAATGCTTTTACCATTCTGATGTTTATCTTCTGTGGTCTTAGTTACTTCACGTTGTTGAAAGTCTTTCCTAGGGTTCCTTGTTAATACTTCTTCTGTATCAAAAATAGGTAACTCGATCTTTTGCGGATCCTCAAGTGTTCTCTTAACTTTGACATCGAGGTTTCTAATATTAAATATCTGCGATCTACTCTTTTGTTCTTCAATCAAGTGTGCAATCCTTATGGTCATAAAGTATTTTAACTCTTGCTTCTTCTGTTCCAAAACTTTTTCTTCCTCTTTTCGCCTGGTTTGTTCTCTATCAATCCAAGGTTTTCCTATGAGCATGGTAAACAGGGCGTTGTCTTCAACAAATTTAATGATCTCAAAGTCTTCCTCTGTCAAAGTTCCATTGACAGTCATAGGTATCCGGGCGAGCCTTCCACATAGGTTTACTAGTTTTCCTCTGAAGAAACTTGTTCCTCCTAGGGAAGGGATCATGGCAGGTTTTCCTATAGCTTCCCAAGTTCTTTCTAGCATAATGTTCACTTGTGTTTCTTCATCAAGAGTACAGTCAATGTCAAAGTCCCCTATTCTTGCTTCGATTTTCTCCTTTTCTTTAAAGATCTCTGATAGCCTAACATGTCGGTGGTCATTCAAGGTATCTTTCATCTGTAGCAATATCTTTTATGATTCTTTCTGGATTTCTGCTATAATCTTGGTCTCTTGATCTCCTTCAGGGTTTGCTTGCTCCATATTTAGCTTCTCAAGCCTAGCAATCATTCTAGGGAAATCCAATACTTCATGGTCCATAACCTTACAACAGAGGCAACTAGGTCTTCTCCCAGAGCATTCCTTAGCAAGATGTCTCGGTCTTCTGCAACTATAACAAAGGGTTAATCCTCTCTTTCGTTTAGATGTTCCCCAACTCCTTCCATGCTGCGCACTAGGATCATGGTGGCTAGCCTGCAAAAATCTCTTTTTAGGATCCTGCATCCACTTGTTAGTCCAGACATTCTTTCAATGCATAGGTATAACATATCTATCACTATATTTATCAGATCTATTCATATCAAACTTTCTTTCATCTATTAATGCCCTGGTTTTGAAGCTAGGACATAATCTATCAAACATACCTAGATCCATGCTTTAGAAGCAAAACAATTTCACTTATCTTACTTCTACAGAGCACAAAGCTTCCAAATCTAAGAACTTTTAACTATTCTTACCTTTATCAAAGCACAAAGCTTACAAATCTTACATTTTTCTTGCAGATCTGATCTCTTTTCTTCGTAGATCTGACTTCTTTTCTTCAGATCTGACCTCTTTTCTTCAGATCTAACCTCTCTTTCTTCAGATCTGACCTCTCTTTCTTGGCACAAATCTTCACAGGTCAAACATAACATTGCACACTAGGGCAACAGATCTACGCACAGAGCTTAGTTCGCACAAAGCTTTTTCTTCTTTTGTTCCCAGCAATCACAGTTTTAGGTCCCGGCAACGGAACCATTTGTTGGCACAGGGGCAGACCCAGGGTTCAACGCTCAAGAGTGCACCAAAAAAACCCTAGCTACCGGCCCTTTCAACAACACTGCGAAGCAGATGCAGTCTCACTCGAGGTAGAGGCAAGGGTGGTTGCAGGACTCAAATGTCTGCAACCTTAGCTGGGACACAGATCTGTGATTATCTTGCTTACAACGCACTTAACATTAGTTATTCCTTAACATACATTCATTAATACACTTCGCAGAAAGCACAGAGCACCGCAGTAATTACTCATATTTGGCACTTAGCAACGATAAACAGGTTATACCTAATAGATTAAGCACTAAGCATCTTATATATTAGATCTAACATTCATTCATATATCATCAACATAGAGCATAACTAGATCTACTTAATCACATCAAGCACTTAGCCAAGAAAGAGATAAACAAATTAGATTGAAGCACAAAGCACTATACACACAGTTACCGTGGTTCACCCCCACCCTGGGGCTACATCCACAAAGTCTTCTTTATATTATCTCGGTCAAGCTGTTACAACACAGAGCTTCAATGACCCTTACTTCGCATAGGACAGAAGACCTGCGCAGCTTGCTAGATCCTTCTTCCTTGCTCTTCAGCACAACACTACAACAACTTGCACTTAGCTTTCCGATCTCATGCACAAAGCACTCTAAGATACATCCGATCACACAGATCCAGTTACTAGCACTAAGCTTTCAGTTATACATCACATAGATGTCTACATTACTATTCTTCTCCTCTATTTACATTGCCTATTTATAGATTACAAAATGGGCCTAAGCGTGGGTAAAACCATGGGCCGACATCCCTTTCCCGTTACATCAACCCAAAACCCTAAAATGGACCCAAAAATAGGTCTTTCTTCCTTACTTTCCGCTTCGCGTTGCACTCCTTCCTTGACAAACTGTTGCAGTCCCAAAAGTGGTCAAATATGACCAAGTATTCTTCAAAACTTGGTCAAGGGACAACATAGACCCTTGCTTATTTTTCTTCTTCTTAATCTTCCTTTTCTTCTTCTTCTTATCCATTGGGTTACTAGCTTCAGAGCTTTCACTCGGCAAAGAAGATGAAATGAAAGAAGACCTTGCAAGTGAAGAAGGCGAAGAAGATCTTACTAGCGAAGAAGGTGAAGGATCAACATGAGGTTGATGTTCTTGAGGGAAGTGCTTACAACTGAAGCACTTACTGCATTCGAGATTACCTGAGTGGAAAACAACCACACCGAAAATCCAATCATGAGACCTGGAAGGCTCAAAGTAGCGATGTGAGGAGGACTAATGTTTCCATAAGAGGGAAAAACAAAAGGTTCCCCTGGAAAAGGGGTTCCTTCATTGGTCGTTTTGGGAACTGATGCCATTAAAACAAAGATCTAACCTAGAGTCTGCTAAGGAAAACAAACAACACGTGCTAAAAATCTTGTAAGAAAGCAAGCAAACAAAACCTTCTCACAATGAGCACACTAGTTGGTGATGAAATCCAACGTTGCGTGAACAATGTAAGGAGGGGCTGAGATAGAGCGGGTGGAAAAGTTACGTTGATGACCTGCTTAACGTACTTACGCCTTGGTGCAAGCTCCCACACATAAACGTGGGTATACCCTCTAAGGAGCCAGAGTGAGTTTGGCCAACGTCGATTCCAGGTACAACGAAGACTTCCCCTTGACCGTCACCTTGTGTATTACCCTAAAAAGAAAGGCAACTAAGGTTACCAATTACTACAATGATGCCTTGGGAAACAGTCGACAGTCCGATCCACACGCAAAGGTGGGGTATCTAAGCCCGAAATCAACTCGAGAAGCTCCCACACATAATCGTGGGTATACCCTCAAGTGATCCCCAAAAATACGCACAATATCTACACCAAGACCAACAAAGTAGGGTGAGTAACTCTGCCAACCTTAATGTGACCTTAGGTTTGACCCTTGTGTTAGAAGGGATTCCCAGGACAAAATGTAATAAGTGGATTTCATCGCTCCCTAGCACACGAGTGTACGTTTGTTTGATAGCTTTGGAAAGTTATCCTTTCAACCTATTCCAAAACCCTACACCTTAAGCTAAGGTAGGTTTGCTACCAGAAAATATAAAAATGTCTAATCATTTTTTATAAGCGCTTTATTTTAAAGGTTGTTGTTACTCAAAAGGAAGATGGCATGGACAATATGGTGTTTTGACTAACTCAAAAATTATGCAAAGAGATGAAGATGTAATCTTTTCATTTCGATGAAAGATATATTACGAGAAGGAGAAAACGTTTATCATTCCCAGATGCATAATGTCCCAAAATGTTTAAACTCATCAATATCAAGAACTTTAAGAAACGAGCTAAGAGACTGTACACCAATACACAATTCTTGCCCCCCCCCAAGAATTCAAGATTAAAAATGCCAAACACCATGCAATTTCGCTACTTCAAATGCAAAGATGCCCCAAACTAATGCAAAGCAAGAAATTAAAATGTGTTGTTTGCAAAGATAGCTAAAAGCAATAGAAAATCACTTCAAAACAAAAACAACCCAAACAAAGTTTCTCTTTTAACACGAGTTATTCAGAAAAAAGAAGTGTTCTTTTCACTAAACAATTCTAAAGAAAAACAAAGCTTTGTAACTGAAAGACACTCAAAACAAAAGATAAAATCTTTCAAAAGAAAACAAGCTAAAACAAAGCAAAGGTGGCTAAAATCATATTGAAATATTGTCAAGAAGACTGTAAACATACCATAATCAAACCCAAAAATTTACCCCAAAACCATATCTAAGATCTGGGCAAGAAAAACCACTAAAAGATAAAAAAAATCCAAATCGTCGTAGGTTGTAAGATGAACACAGTGTGACGATCCTAGATCGTCGCAGGGAACAAAAGGCCATAGAGCGACGACGTTTCACTGTCTCTGCAACCAACAATGCGATGATCCTATATCATCGCACTATCCCTCAAAGAAGGGTGAGACGATTAAATGGAAAAAATGGAAAAAATTAAAATTAAGAAGGTTTTTCCAGTGAATTTAAACAGTCAAAGAGTTCATCTAGATCTCCCAGTGACTCAGAAAACAAAGCCCAGGCAATCAAAGCAAGAAAGAAAGACAAACTAGGAAAACAATATGTTCCCCAGTATGGTCGCCAATTTTGTTATTGGACTAATCGGTAAGTGTGGACAGAAACTGATCTCCCTAACTTCACTACGAAACTATAACAAAACAAGACAGTACACTACTCTTTCCTTAGATTTTAATTATCAAATGAGAAATGGATCTAGAACTATTATTGAAGATCCGACTTCACCAATGCAATCCAAGCTTCGTCGTGAGGCTTGTGGAGAAATACCTGCAAAAGAACACAAGCCAACGAAGACAAGAATAACAGAGCCTACTTGATATGAAAATATGTATGTGATCAAGGAATCATACAATATGGACAAATAAGATTCATATAGGAAAGAAAAGTGCATCTGTATTAAATAATAGAAAGAGAGATTACAACCAAAGCCTTGATGTCGTAAGGTCCCTTCCAACAGTTCCCTTCTTCCCACACACTTCTGCTCCAAGAATTCTGAGACTATAAATTTGAAAGTCACTCACAATCTATCTTGACAAGGCAAAACTCAAAGCCACTCTAACCAAGCTAACAATCTCAAGCCAAATTTCCAATCCCAATCCAATCTAATTTTCTCCATGAGAGCTCCTCTCCTTTTATAAGTTGAAGAGGATAAGGTGAGGAGGTTAGGATGATCCCACTAAATCAGAAAAGTGAGTAAGATCCAAACTGATCAGAGGCCACCTCACCTGAGAAGCTTCTCCTTATAGAAGCATCGAGAAGATGCTCATTTTTCCCACGTACAAAAATCGTCGCACCCCTATAACTGAGCAGAGTGCAATGACATTGCAGGCCAAGTTTAGTACAACATGCGACGATCCGAGATCGTTGCACCCCTATAACTGGACAGGGTGCGATGATCCTCCTTATTAGGGTTTTACAAAGGAAAATACAACTTCTTCTCTCATGCAAAGTTCTTCTCCCTTCTTTCTTTAAGAATTCGGGCCACTGATCCTTCTAAAGACAAATGATAGGTTTACATCATTAACGATCATAGGGGTGACGAAAATAATGTGTAAAATCTACCTCTAGTATTCTGTACAATTGTCTACCCAAAGTAATAATAACATTGCAAGGTCTAGACTCATACACAACATAACACTTCCACAAATATGGTTGTCCTAAAAGAATATCACAAAATTCAAGGGGAGAAATATCTCACAGTACCTCATCTTTGAAAGGCTTGATGTCGTAGGGAAGACGACACTGTTGGATGACACAAAGATCTCTTCCTTGGCAAATCCAGTCGATGGTGTAGGGCTGTGGGTGCAGTGTCGTTGGAAGGTCTAGTCACTTGACGACCTCTACTGAAATCGAGTTCTTCTGACTATCGCTATCGACAATGAAATGAAGCGGAGCCCCCTTTACCCACATCTGCGAGTGAAAGAGGCATTCCCCTTCCTCTGGTTCTTCTGGTTCGCTTGGCCGGACTTTGGTGGTAGCGATAGTGGCACTAGGTTCAACATCAATAATATTCTTCCCTCCTTTAGGATTTGATTCAGAATCAGAATTGACCTCTGACTCGGAAGCCTTCAGTTCGACCATGAGTGACTGCTTGGAGCGGCATTCTTCGGTGTTGTGCCAAGGGATTTTATGGTACTCACACCATTTTCCCGTGTCCTTCTTCGTCTTCTCATTGCCCTTCTTCTGTTGCGGCTTGGACTGGTTGTCTTAAGGGCGACCATATCGACTTAGTCCCTTGCTATGTAGGTTGGGGCCACCTTTTCCCTGCTTCGGCTGTGAGGGGTTTGTAGATCCAAACTCTCGCCTTTTCTGCTTAATTTTTTGCTCGATCTTGACAACGTATCTATAAGTTGTGCCCAATGAGGCGATGTCCAGAAACTCCATTTATGTTTGAATGTATTTGTGCAAACAACCACGGTATTTGAGCACTAGATGACGCTCAAAGTCTTTGATACCTAATTTGGTGCACAGAGTATGGAAAATATTGGTGAAATCTGGTACAGTCTAGTCCCTTTCTTGACGTAGGGTGGTCCATCTAGTGTACTGGTCCTTGTAGCTTCCAACAAGGTAGTATTGTTCTTTAATGGCATCCCGGAAAGAATCCCATGTATGGGCCACCACAAATATTGCAAATTCCTCCATGACCCTTTGCTTAGAGTAAGTATCCCACCAGTCTTTAACATGGGGAACAACCTTGAGGAGTGAAAAAGTGATATTTTCCCTATCGAAAAAATTGTGGACCGAAAAATACCCTTCGAGAAGATTTAACCATTTATCTACAACATCTGCATCTATCAGTCCTTCAAATAATGGAATATCAAAATTTGCATGTACCTGAAGGGGGTTGCATGGCCTCTTGATGAAGATGCTTCTCGTGTGGGCAGCCATTGAAGGATCTGCGCAAAGTTGTCCATCATTTTGTTTCTTTGTCGCGCGAGGGATTCCTTGAGAAACATTTTAATAATATCTCCTGCTCCATCATCTTTCTTTTCATCCCCCGTGGGTTGTTGTCAGGCTCATCGCGACCAATCTTGCAATGGCTCGATTGGTTCAAGTCCCAACTTCTTGTACACAGATCTTGTTGGGAACATGCACAAAGAAGAATAAATGAAGAGCAGACCGCTCTGATACCACTGATCCGAATTTCAGAGCGGAACGAACTGATTAATAGATTGAATACAATAAACACGGAGATATGAATAATAACACAAATATCCAGTGAAAAATATATTCTATTGAATAATGAAATAGGCTGAAATCGTAAAATTGCATAACTAAAACACTTGCTTGAATGGTGGTAGCTATCTCTGAGAAGAGATGTGGCTGTTATGCACATTCGTCTGAGCAAAATGAATTACAATGAGGCTCTAGAGTAATTTTTGATATTACTCATGAATGCCAAAACCCTAGACATCCAAAAACCTAACCCTAGGAGGTGAAACATCAAAAGTCATGTGGGCCCCTATGGTTAAGTTGGTACCTCAACTTAAAGAAGATGGCAACTGTGTCACCCTTCGTCATCTTGGTACTTTAAAGTTGGCTCTTTAAGGTAAGAGCTATGAGGGTGTTTTCACTTTCAAACATTCCTTTTAAAGCTTCATACATATCATAGGTTGTCTTCAGATTGGCAATTTGAGGCAAGAGGTGATCTCTTACTGAGTAGATGATTAATTTTCTTGCTTTGACATCTTCTTCCTTTCTTATCTTCTTCTCTATATCTGTAGTTGTGGCTAATAGGGTTTTAGTTTCCACATACAAGAGGTCATCTTCTTCAAGAGTGACTAGAAGCCTTGATTTCCAGGAGCTGAAGTTGCTTGCTCCATCAAGCCTATCTTCTACTAATGCTCTGTTCTTCATTTGATTGGTTTCTTCAATTTCTCGCCAGCTGGATTTTGAAAACCTAATGATTAGGTTGAATTGGAAACCTTAGATTATATTGGACTTATGACTACCAATAATCAATTTGATAGTGTCACATAGATGCTTGTTGATTCATTAGAACGTTTCTTCAGAAATCTAGAATTAATATTCTGTAGGAAATTTTAGCACCCTAGAAACCCTAGGGCCAAAAATCAAAATTTCTCAGAATTTCGTTTTGAGAGCTTCTGGAGATGCTTTGGAAGAGGTTGTACTCTTCTATGCCAAAAGTAGCCCCAACGTCCAAGTATTAAGGGATGAATCACCACTGAAAGCAGGGTCGTACATAATTTTTTGGAAACCCTAGAAGGGTCGTACGGTTCTGCAAAAGGTGAGTTGAGACTTGGTGGATGCTTGTGCAATGGGTTCTTTCAAGACCTATGCTCTGATACCATGTTGATTTTTCAATAAGCTAGGTTAAGCATGAAATTCATTCCATTTTAGCATTTAACCATAACCATAAAAGTTGCAACAACCAAGATCACAAGAAGAAGCACCATGCACAA